>CAUYQV010165360.1:0-34856 GCA_963574575.1 Galagoides demidoff | reverse complement strand
CTGCTATAGTGAATTACTGGGCATTTTCAATACTTGAATATGGAACATGTGCACAGGGGAAGGAAGTAACATTGCACTTTAAAAGCACTGTATTGTAAGTGGAAAATGCAATGTCTTAAATAAAGCTGTATTTAAAATTGGCAAAAAAAAAAGAATAAATAAATAAATATTAAAAACACAGTAAATATTATTCAACAAACACCTACATTGCCCAAAGTAAAGAATCACTGAGAAAATAAATCAACTGCCAGAGCTTTGGGGATTATGACTGTATTCACCAAATGCTTACCAAGTAGCTCTTATAAAAAAGTCACTCTTCTAAGTGCTAGAGGGATATGGAATAAATGAGAAAAGAATTCTGTCTTGGATTGGGAGAGGGGAAGTGGAACTCACAAGAAGAAAAGATAGGTGCATATAATTTTAATGAGGCAAAATGTAAATAGTCTTAAGAGAGATCTCCAAGGTATGCTTTGGATGATTTGAGGAGGAGGAACTTGGGAATATCAGTTAAGGCTTCAAGGAAAATGGGGTATTTAAGTTTCCATGGTTGGATGGGTAGGATTTCTACAGGTTGAGGTAAAGTGGGTGGACCGAGGAGAATGATGTGAGCAAAGGTAAAAGCTTAGAAAGGGCCGTGGAGGTTCAGAGAACATAGCAGCCCAGAGTAGCTGGAGTGCAGGATGTGTGTAATAATAATAATAGTAATAATAATAATGATTGTGGGAAGTATTTGTTGAGCAATTACTATGTACAAGGCACTGGTGTGCTTTATAATACTTGCTGATGTGTATGTAATATTATTGGTTCTGCTTTATAGCTGAGGACACTGATGCACAGATCAGTGAAATTCATGGGCATAGGAGCCCAGACATAACCAGTTAGACATAGTCCTCTACTAAGCAGGACTCACATAGGGGTGTGTACATGCCCCTTTCACGTAGCTATGAAAGGATGTTGGACACCCGTGAGAGGAGGTGTTACATGCTATGTGAAGGAATTTGAAGTTTATTCCATAGCTGTAGTGACAGAATTCTCTGGATCTGGACAACCAGGTCACCATCATCGTGGTGTGTGAGGTGGGGACCATAATGGTCTTTAGTAATATGTTACCAGTAAAGTATGGATTGTATGTACAATCTGGTAAATTCTGGCATTCTCCGGGGAACTTTTAAACCTCTAAGTGTTTACTATAAGACTTGAAGATCTTTTCCATTTTCTATTTCATTTATTTTGATCCTCATAATGAATGATGTGGCACTTCATCCTGCATTGGATATATGGGCAAAAATACCCCAAACCGGCATTGACCTTTTTAAAACCCTATGGCTGGCAGGTGGTAGAGCTGGGGAAGGAAATGACCTTGTCGTCAGTGGAGATGAATGGTGTGGATTCTAATTCTGCTGTCCAAGCAATTAGCTACATAACCTTATGCAAATATGTTAGCTGGAGTAACTTCATCTGGAGAAGAATGATAAACACCATATTATTCTATAGTTTGTATGTAATGAGACACATTTAGCACACTGTCTCGCTCTTATCATGACTATGTGCTCAGGAAATGCTTGTGGAATTGACTGGAAGAAGACCAAGTCCTCTTGTCATAGTTCTGCCATTAAGTCACTCTGTCTCTTTGGGCAAGACTGCTATGTTTTCTGGGCCTTAGTTTTTATAAATGAAAATTAAAAGAGTTAAGTGAGATGACTCTGAGGTTCCTCCAGCCTGGCATTCTTTAAACTCAGCTAGTATCTTCTTCTGATTTCAGGAGTATATGTAATTGGTTGTCCGTATCATTGGATTCCACAGCTATGGATTCAGCCAACCATGGACTGAAAATATAACTATTTACATTGTGTTAGGTATTATAAGTAATCTTGAGTTGACTTAAAGTATACAAGAGGATGTGTGTAGGTTACATACAAACACTACACCACCTTATATGAAGGACTTGAGCATCCATGGATTTTGGTTTCAGTGGGGATCCTGGAGCCATGGATATTGAGAAATGATTTTCTCTCTTTGTATATATAGTGAAAGAGAAAATTAGTTCTATGCAAAGTTGATTCTGTAAGGATTCTAATGAATAGCATGGATTTATCAAAGAGGATTGATTATTGGTTTCTTTCTTTCTTTTCTTTTCTTTCTTTTTTTTTTTTTTGCAGTTTTTGGCCAGGGCTGGATTTGAACCTGCCATCTCTGGTATAGGCTGGTACCCTACTCCTTTGAGCCACAGGTGCCGCCCCGGTTATCAGTTTTTTTCTCATGCTTACCACCTCAACTGTATCTGTTTGACTTATCATGTTAACTAAATATCATTTGAGAACTATTTATGGCTGCCTCTTGTAGATGGGGCTCCATGCTAGGTTATGGGCATGGAGAAATGAATTGTTTCAGTATCCTCTTCTGTATTACATTTTCATCTGGAAGCAGTTGAGCATTTATATCTTTTTAAAGCAGGTATGGAAAAAAATAGAAAATTCTAGTTTTATAAGAAGTTATCTTCTTGTTCCTCTGTAGTTCCTTCTGCCATTCCTACCCCCCTTTCTAGACTCTAAAAACAAAATGAAGAAGGTGAGGAAGTCATATCATCAGTGGCTCCCTGCTGGCCCTTCTCTGCTGATTCCCTTACTGTTACTGAAGGCAAGTCCTCTCCAGGTGGCAGAGCTAATCCAGGCAGATTGTTACTGAAATCACAAGGGGGTTCCGGCCTAGGTTTAGTTGCTTGCTGCCCAGAAAGCCAATTACTGAGACATCATGGATTGCCAAGAAAGAAAGGAATTTTTGATGCAATTGACATCGGCCAGGAGACAGAGAAGCAGGCTCAAATCTGTCTCCCCAACTAACAGACTAATGCTTTGATAAAGGGTTACAGATTGTGGAAATTATTGAGGAACTACATGCGTCAGGGCAGGTTGTGTTGAAATTAACACAGACAGGGAGTTTGATTGAGAAGTTCCAAGTTAGTGAGGAATGGAGAGTCTCGGCCTCAGGAAGTCTGCGGCTGGGGCTGCAGGAATCTCGGCTCCTTTATCTTGCAGAAATCTTGCCATTTCTGGGAAACAACACAAAGGTCAAGTAGGTAGAAGTTAGAGGGTTCTGGTCAGCCAGGCCTACTGTCCTGGGGATCCAAAGCGTGAGAGAGAGATAGAGGGAAAACATGTATGTGGGTTCATTCTGTGTTTGTTCAGGGGCCTGTTACAGGGTGATGACTAGAATGAAGAGGGGCCCTTGGGGAACCCTAAAGTGAAAGCTGCCCCCGCAGCTGTTCCAGTGGATGTGGCTTGACACCCTATTCATTCAGTTAGGTTGAATTGGGGCCTCTCTAGTGGGTACTATCTGAGTTGAAGGGGGAGGGGGAGAGAGAGAGAGAGAGAGAGAGAAAGAGAGAGAAAAGTGAACCAGGTCAAAGGGAGTGGTTTTGGGGCTGAAGAAATAGTGAGTGCAAAAGCCCTGAGGAGAAACTGCTTTCTGCTGGAGGACAGAGGGTGTGGTAGCGTGACCCTGGTGTGGTATATGAGGTCAGAGGCTGTGCTAGACCAGGAGACCTCAAAAGATAGGCTAAGGAGTTTGAATTTTCTTCAAAGGTCAGGGGGAAAGCACCTAGATTTTGTGCGAGTGTTTGACTCTTCCAAGTATTACATTCCAGTCATTGAACAGGTTTCTTGCTTTCTAAGAAGTTACTTTCTAAAGCCTGGCAGCCCTTCCCGGTTCTGGGGAGCTGCCTGCCCACACCGATTGGGCAAGGGTTAGATTAGGTAAAAGCCCAGCACTGCTGGTGACACAGGGCGTGAGTTAAGGGAAGAGGAAGGAGCCCTGTCATTGTTTACTCTGAATTTTGATAAGAGATTTGGATCTTGAAATGGAACTACGTGTGTGGTGGAGAAGGGAATGAGACTAATGAGTAATGAATTTGACGATAGAGACCTGCCCCTGTAGAAAAACAGTGGACTTCGAGAGGACAGACCAAGGGTCTTGCTACAAAAATTAACAGCCCCAAAATATGAAGCTGTGTTCCTCAACTTCACTGTATTATTTTGTGGAGACATCAGCAAACCTCTCTGAGGAGTCATTTTACTTGGAAGAAAATGGAAAAGAAATATGAAGGAAATGCTAGTAAGCCAAACAAAATCTTAGCCGTCAGTAGGTGAGGAACATCCAGGGCGTCAATCAGTAGCTGTCTTAGTAAGCGGAAGCAGAGGCACGGGGCCTACAGAACCGGAAGATGTTATTCTCAACACATTGTGATGGGTTTTTCTGTGAGTTCTTGTCGGTGGTACCAAATAACATATGAGTATATACTTATTGCAAAAGGTTCAAGTCATGGATGGTATAAACTTGGAACATCTTCCCTCACTCTCTCTGGGGCCTTCCGCAGTTCCTCCAGAGGTTCCCACTATTCCCCTCAGAGGCTGCCCCTGTCAGTTGTGCAGGTGTGATCTTTCTTGGATACTAACGCACCAACCCGTGCAGTCACGCTGCACACGCTGCTCTACTGACTCTCCCTCCACTTCTTGTTTTCAGATCTTTACCAGCATATGACTGCTTATTTTACACGAAAAGAATAAAAAAATGGGTACAGAATAGTTCACAGAATTAAATTTTATAAATTGTTTCACTATCTTCCCATTTATATCCATTTAAACCCCCAGTTTTGGGAAATTGCAATGCCACAAGAATTATTCTTGTGTCCTTTTCTGCACAGCTAGGAACGCTTCTGTAGGGCCAGTTCTTAAAAGTACAATAGCTGCTTTTAAGCACTAAAAGTGCAACATGTTATGTGTTTCATGGTGTGTGTTTTGGTACTGTCAAAGTTTTCCCACTAATAAGTCTTTCTTGATTTATATTCTTGCCACAAGTATTTAATACCCATTCTCTTGCAACATCACCCACACTGTGTATCACCAACCTTTACTTTTCTGTCCTTTTGGTGGGCAAAAAATAGCATCTAACTATTTTGGTTTTTATTTTCCTGATTACTAATGAGGTTGAGCTACTTGAATAAATGTTTTGTTGACTTGCATTTCTTCTGTAAATTATCTGTTTGTAGCATTTTCTTATTTAAAAACACTGTTCCGAGAAGTATAGTTTTAAGCATGCTGTATATTGCAACCATTAAGCCGTTGTCTATCACAAATCATTTCTTATTATTTGTCACTTAGCTTCAACTATACACATTGTAGCTTTTATGGAGTGGAAGTTATTTACCTGTATGTTGCTAATACTCTCTGGGCTATTACATGTTGCTATTTGTTATATATATGTCATATACTTATAGCATCCAACCTAACCTTATTGAAATATTGTATATTTTCTGCTTAAAATTTCTTTAGAATATTATGGGATACACATGTTTTGGTTACATAATTAGGTTTTGTATAGATTGAGTCAAAATTATAAGTGTGCCCTTCACTCAGATAGTGGGTATAGACCTGTCCCGTGTTGATTTACCCATCCACTCCTCCTCCCCCTCCTACATGCTGGATTTTCATTGAGTTTTACTTCCATATGTACACGTAAGTGTTTTTTGTCTTTTCTTACTTTTTTTTTTTTTTGACAGAGTCCCACTCTGTCACCCTGAGTAGGATGCTGTGGCATCATAGCATATAGCAACCTCAAACTCGTGGGTCAAGCAATCCTCTTGCCTCAGCCTCCTGAGTAGCTGTGACTACAGATGCCCACCAAAACGCCCAGTTAATTTTTTCTATTTTTAATAGAGATGGGGTCTCACTCTTGCTCAGGCTGGTCTCGAAATCCTGAGCTCAAGCAACCACCCACCTTGGCCTCCCAGAGTGGCAGGATTATAGGTGTAAGCCATTGCAGCCAGTCCATGTAAGTATTGATCGACTAGTTCCAATTTAGTATTGAATACACATGGTGTTTGTTTTTCCATTCTTGTGATACTTCAGTTAGAAGAATGGTCTCCGGTTCCCTTTAGGTTGTTACAAAAGGTACTAGATTACCATTTTTTTATGGATGAGTAATAGTCTACCAGTATACCACATTTTACTAATCTACTTGTGTTAATGGGCACTTGGGTTGTTTTCACATCTTTGCAATTGTGAATTGTGCTGCTGTAAACATTCACATGTTTCACATCTTTTTGATTAAATGATTTCTTTTCCTTTTGATAAGTGCCCAATAGTGACATTACTGGATCAAATGGTAGGTCTACTTTTAGTTCTTTGAGGTGTCTCCCTACGACTTTCCATACAGGTTGTACTAGTTTGCAGCCCCACCAACAGCGTGTAAGAGTTCCTTTCTCTCCAAGGGAGATCTATGCCAGCATCTGGACTTGGGTGATATCTCTTTGAGGCTTTACATTTCCCTGATGATTAGACAGAAATGCTGAGCATTTTTTCATGTATTGGTTGGCCATTAGTATCTTCATTTGAAAACTTTCTGTTCATGTTTTTTTTGTCTGCTTCTTTATGGGGTTAATTTTTTTCTTGCTGATTTGCTTGAGTTCTTGCAGATTCTGGTTCTCAGGCCTTTATCAGAATGTATATGCAGCTATGTTTTCCTATTCTGTAGGTTGCCTCTATTCATTGTGTCCCTGGTTGCACAGAAGCTTTTTAATTTGATCAGGTCCCTTTTATTTGCTTTGTTGCTGTTACTGTTTTTGGGGTCTCCTTCATAAATTCTTTACCTATGCCAATATGTATAAGAGTTTTCCAACTTTTTTTTTTTGAGAATCCATACAGTTTCTGTTCTTCTCTCTTTTATATATTTTAATCATTTTTACATTTAACTTTTAAAGCTAATATTTCCTATTACATTGTGATAAAAGGCTAAAACTTTTTTTTGGTTCAGAAAGGATCAAGCCTCATTGATTAGAACATCTATTCTTTTCCCAATAAATTGAAATAATTTCATGATAAAACAAACTCCTAGATATGCATGGGTTGTTTGAGATTCTCTATTCATCACTATATTGCCAACCATTTTATTGACCTCTTCAACTTAAGAGTACAGTTTCAGGGTGGCGCCTGTGGCTCAGTGAGTAGGTGGCCGGCCCCATATATGGAGGGTGGCAGGTTCAAGCCCAGACCTGGCCAAACTACCACAAAAAAATAGCTGGGCACTGTGGCAGGCACCTGTAATCCCAGCTACTTGGGAGGCTGAGGCAAGAGAAGCAGCTAAGCCCAAGAGCTAGAGGTTGGTGTGAGCTGTGACATCATAGCACTCTATCCAGGGTGACAGCTTGAGACTCTGTCTCTTAAAAAAGAAAGAAAGAAAGAAAAATATTAGGCGGCGCCTGTGGCTCAAAGGAGTAGGGCGCTGGCCCCATATGCAGGTTCAAACCCAGCCACCAGCCAAAAACTGCAAAAAAAAAAAAAAAAAGAGTACAGTTCCCACTCATATCATATTTTTAACAAAAACAGTCTTGCTGGTGTTCATCCTCACCTCCATTCTCCATTATTATTTTCAAGTTCATCTGGTCTACTTTTGTGCACTTGCTCTTTCAGATGAGTGTAGGTACGTGCGCCAAATTTAGTTACAAGCAAGCAAAACCTTTAAGGATTTTGATTTGCAGTTCATTGAATATTTTACAACCTCTGGGGATAATAAACATTTTTACAAGAGAAGCCATTTTCGTACTAGAACACGGCATGCCTTTCCTTTAGTCTGGACTTACCATTTCTTCTTCTAAGTCTTCAAAATGCTTGCTAGATTCATTCCTATGGCTTTTTGACTATTTCAGTGTTTCTCTCCCCCATTATTATGTCCTTTCATAATAACATCATGCGATTATTATAATGTGATGTATTTATTATCATATTAATCAACATAATGTAATTGTCTCTGTTGCATACAAAATTTATTTATTTTTGTGTGTTGTCTTTGAATCCACTTTGAAAAATTCTTGCTGAATCTGTTCTTCATGAATTATCTAGTATCAAACCATAAAATCAACAGACTTTACAGTTTTTTCTGTTTCTTTAGAAAATCACACCTCTCATTTGTGGTATGGAGTATAATAATGAAAAGTATAATGGATGTGGTCATCATCCCAGTCTTCCTTCTTATAATAAAAGAAACACATTTCAATATTAAGGGTGATATTTGATAGGTATTTCTGGTAGACATGCTTCACTGTGCTGAGATATTTCTCCTTCTATCCCTAGCTTGGGATTTTTAAAAGCAAAATTAAATAGTGATAGCTTTGACATCTGTTGCATAGAACTTCTTCAAAACAGAAACTTAGTGATTTCTATTAATATTTTATATTCTAATGTTGAGCTGTTCTTGAATTCCTGGAAGACATCCTACTTGGTTGAAAGGTGTTATTTTTAATACACTGATAGATTCAATTTGATACTTTAATTAAAATGTTTGTATCAGTAGTACTAAGTGAGATTGGCTTAATTTCCTCCTTTCTTCTCTCTCTCTTGCCCTCCTTTTCTCCCTCCCTCCCTTCCTGCCTTTTTCACCATTTTTGACCAATTTGGGACCAGGTTAGTTACTGTATAAAAAACTAGTTTTATGCTCTGGAATAATTTCTAAAAGACTTACTTGTATCTTAAAAATTTGGTATAAGACTGGTAAAATAAGCTGGATCTTATAATTTTTTAAAGGATAGAGCTTTGACTACTTTTATAATATCTTCTATAATTTTAATAGAGTCATGATCTCTATCTCATGATACACACATACAAACACTCCTATCTATACATCTATTTTTATATATTTTATTCTCTTTCTCAGTTCCTGCTCTTTGACTCAAATGGGTTTTCAAGTGAATGAACTCATTTCAATAAATTATTCCTGTTTTTGAAGGCAAAAATAGCACTTTACTAAAGTAATTTTTATTAGATGTGGCTGATAGTAATATATTTATTTCATGGTTGTTATCGCAGAGTGTGTGCGCGTATGTAATCTTAAGCTTTAGGTTTATACTTGATAGGAAATATTACTAAATAAGTTATTAATCAAGTAACCTTAAAAGAATATGATTGGTTGGCCACTTATTCCCAAATATTACTTTTCTTGCTTGAGGACAATCTCTTACCCCTCTCCCCAAAGTAGCTGTTGTTCTTTTAAGGTTAGTTGATTAATAACTTATTTAATAATATTTCCAATGGATATGATCTATTATTAAACTATCATCTGTATGAAGTTTTTCTTTGTTTAGTTTTAACTATGTCTGTCATGATTCCAAGCTAATATGTAGTATTTGATTTGTATTCGTGCTAGCATTTCTAATACGTGTATAGGACCTTTATGATCTTTGCTGCTGTTATTTTATTTCTCTCTCCCAGGTTAGCTAATTTTAGAAACCAATCCTGTCATAGAGCTTTGGTTTACCCTTTTCTGTAGAAGGCCACTCCTCTTTGGGGGATGGTGTTTGTGATCTCAGTGATTCACACTAAGAGACTGGGGAAGATGGGAGCATCTATATACCGAGCTCAATCACTCCAATAAGGTAATGAATAGGATAAAACATTTGCCACAGTTAGTGGGCCCTTCTATATGAGTATAACCCTATTAAACTAAATTTACCTTATATAAACTCAGTATTCAAATACTGTCTGTGAGACTTTAACACATCTCCTTCATCAGTCCAGGAAACCAAAGAAAGGCTTCCTCCCCAAATAAAGACAAAAGGCCAAAATAAAACAAGCAACCCAAATAAAACCAGAACAAAACAATATCCCATGATATCCCAGGAACAGAACAAAGTCTTCTTGTGCAAATAAAGGCAAACTGCAAAAATAAAACAAACAAAAACTCAAAAACTGTCTTAAAACCAGAGTTCATCTCATTTGTACTAAAGATTGATTCCTTTCAAGAGTATTTATGAACAAAATGTTCCAAATAAGAGGAATTGTTCCCCTCTTCCAATAATGGAATATTAGTTTTAGAGCACATGAAAATATATTTTTAAAGAGATTCTGTCCTTACTTCTCAGATAACTAGTAAGGGAATATTGTACCCTTTGAAATATGAGCTTATAAGCATCTGTATTCTGCCAGTTTAGTTTTTCTCTACTGAAAACTTTTCTGCTGCTTCAGAACAATATTGTTTCATTCCTTTTGTTTAATATCTACTACTTATCCCTATTTTCTTATATTTACCATTTATTGGAGAATTTCATATGTAGGATAAAGAATAAATTTAAAGATAAGTGATGACTCTAGTTCTCAACTAAACAAGGAAAAATTAGACATCAGCAGAGGACTAGACTTATAGACACTTAACCATAGTAAGTTAAATTTCAAAGCAAAGATGCAAAAAAAGTATGACATTTTTAAGAATGAATTCACATAAGAACATGGAATTCTTTTATTTTATTTTGTGGGCAGTGAGACACTCTTGAAACCTTTTGAGTATGTATGTAGCTTGATCTGATTCATTTTCAGAATCACTTCCTGAAATAAAGGGGAGGCTGAAGGGGAAGTGTGTCTAACCTATTATTATTAGAATAGTAGAACATCTTTGTAAGTGAAGGGTTTGATGTTTGAAAATAATGTTTCCATTAAAAGTTAAGTTTCTTAAAAGCAAGCAAAAAAGCTTAGCAATGCTTAGCACATGCGTTCTCTAGGTGCTGGGAAACACAAATGTGGTGAAGTGTCATCCCTGCCCTCAAGAAGCTTATGAACTTGGCAGGGAAACAGAGAAAATCGCTCTAATACAGGGGTGGGGAACTTTTCATGTTAGAAAGGCTGCATCAATTTAGCTAAGATCAAACAAGGCCACATTCAAGAAACTTTAATTAGATATTCCTAAAAATATACATTATTTTATAAAAATCTAACTACTATATACTTAATGATTTCAAAAAATGAAAACTATTTGTTAATTTTAAAGCTAACTAACCTTTTCATGACTTTGTTGTGTTTTCTTTTGGCTGGAGAGCATTTGAATATTGTTGTGTGCAGTTTCAGCGGATGCTATAGATCAGTCTTTCAATCTCAGGCGTCTCAGGCACATGTGAACACACAGTTAAACTTCTGTGGCACACTCAAATTATATTGATTAAAATAAAGAGTAAAAGAATTAAAAAAAAAGTTATGTGTCTTGCATTTTATCACAAAGGACACTTTTGAGATATTAAAAATATTTAATAACTGGTATGACACAGGTCCAGACAATCAGAACACAGAAATCGTAAAAATGACCAATACAAATAGACTAAGCCATAAAAATATAATTAACAGCTGTGATCACAATGATGTGTGTTGACCGAATGTCAGACCTGCCTTTGACTCTGATTTTATAACCCTGGGTTGCATGATTAGAATGAGCTTACACATTAAAACATGTTATAAATTAAATAATAAATATTTTTTCAAATTTCCTAATTTAATGATAGATTTCTATAATTTATATCACTTTCAAATCAGTGTAACAATGAATTGATACTCATCTATAAAGTAGGCATATTATTTGGCCTATGGGGCTTTATATTAGGCAAATGTATAATTTCCATCTAGTACTTTATAATATTAAAAATATTTACCTGACTTTATTAGATTTCTAGGGGACAGTGGACTGTTGTCTCCATTAATAGTGTTAATTTAAGTTACATTCTTCATATCCTACAAAGATATGTAAAATCAATCTCTCTCTGCTATAATATGGAATAATATGTAATATGTATTAAACAGAATATCTATATTCTGCTTGAGTTGAATTCACCTTGACTTGCAGTATACACACATTCCACTTAAGTTCAAAGATTTTCTAACTCTTAAATTCTAGTATTGACCTTCAAATTTTAAAGATTTTAAAAAGCACATTTAACTTTGTTTGGGGCCATAGGAAACTTCTCTTTTTGACTTTTGTTTTGATTCTTTCTTTTACTTTCCTTCCTACTCCTCCCCTGAAGCCAGTGCCCTCAAAACTACGGGTCTTTGACTCTGTCCCCACCCTGCAAAAAGAGCATCAGCGACCCGCAGTGCTTTGCGGCGGTGTCCCGGATGCACGTGCTCACACTAACATCCACGCAGCATTCCTGTGCCACCTTGGTTTGCCTGCTATGTCCTGCCCACTCCGTTCCTCCCCAGGGACCTTTTCCTGGTGGCTGGAGCAAGCCTTCTGTCTATGGCCAACATCACCCCCTAAACCTGCCGGCTGTTCCTTCCCATCACTTTGTAAAGAACATGGGTAATTTCAGCAAGGACTAAGTGGTATAAAGGCAAGCAGAGGAATGCTGACCGGTTACAAGCCGAGTGGCAGCTATAATGTCTTTCTGATGAACATTAATGAAGTAGAGCACACTTCGGGGAAAGTACATTACAAGGACTCGGTGAAAGAATGTTAGGACCGCACCTGTAATTCTCGCTTATAGTCATGAGAATTGGATGTCCTCATATCCTGACTTTTGCATTGCGCTGCCAGTGTTCAGTAAGAGAATGAATGGGAAACAAACGGCAGAACTTGTGGAAATTTTTCTTTCTTCTTTAAAAAAAAAAATAGCAGATGGTGTTTTGAACACAACTTACCATAGAGCATGAAAGCGCAAAGTTTTGGCTGTGTGAGGGGGGAAAAGTGGATTTCTTAAACTGTAAAAATGAGCTTGAGGTTCTCCCAAGAACTTAAAGAAAAAAAAAAGGCACTGAGAAATGGGAGTGAACCGTAAGAGGGTTTGTGTAACAAGTACCTCAAACCACAGGAGTCACGTGGGCCTTCCTCCTTTGCTACTTTTGATTACTTGTCAGACGGTTGTGTGTTTAGCTTCTCTCATCCTTGCAAGGCCACTCAGCCATGTGCTAACTGGAGTCATCTTTGTTCACAATGTCTTTACAAAGGCTACTGCAGCAGAACAGCAATGGCAACTTGCTGGACTACGGCGCTGGCCCGGCGTGTAGCCCTTACTCCACCGCGCTCCCCGGCAGCCTGACCATGGACGATAACAGAAGAATTCAAATGCTGGCAGACACAGTGGCCACTCTGCCTCGGGGGAGGAAGCAGGTATGATTGCTGTTTGGTAGCTCTTAGAGTGTTCATGTTCTCTCCAGAGTAGGGCGACAAGTTTCTCTGATCATACTAAAAACATTATTTTAGAGGCTTTGGAATTAGTGACATAGTGTAGGTAAAAGATGTGAGATGCCAGGGAGCAGCTAGTGGACCGGTCCAAAGGTTTGAAGTCAAAAGCACACATTTTTTTTTTCCCAAGGGAAAAATTAAGATTATTTTTGTCATGTGGAGAGGTGCTCAGATAAAATAAAAATCATGAAATCATAGCAAACTTGAAGATGGTTTATATAGGCACAATTGGTATGAGAATTATTGATTTCTCTTTTTCATCTCCATTGATTTTTACCCTTCCATCCACATTCCCAGCCCTTGGTAGTTATTTCAGTTCATAATCAGATGAGAAAGACTTTTTCTTGAGGACCGTTTTTTGTTGATGAAGTTAATTATCTTCAGCTCTAGGACGCTGGCACTTACCTCATGCAGTTGGGAGATAAGGTATTTTTGTACAGGTTGGTCCTATCAGCTCACCCTTGAGGGGCTATGGGATCTTGAGCAAGTCACTGACCTCTCTAAGCTTCAGTTTTCTTTTTACTGAAATGAAGATATTAATAAAACGAGGCTCTTAAGTCAGAAAATGGGCAATTCCCAACACAGTGACTTGTCACGTAGTATGTGTTCATTTAAGGCTGGATTATGCTAGTTAAAAATATTTTTTTTGTCAAATATTTCTTTAGGGATAAAATCTCATTTGGAAAACTCCATGTCTAACTGAATTTATTTTGATTGTTTTGGTTTTTCAATTTCTAGTATGTAGAAAAAATTAATAGTAACAACTTTTTGGGTTTGGCTTATATAACTGGCTATAAAACCCCAAGTACATAGTTGAATTAAGATTTAGCACTGGTCTGGAAAATATTTAGAATTGCTTTTGAGTATGAAATTTTGCCCTTAAAGTTTGCGCATACATTGGGCGCACCTGTGGCTCAAAAGGGTAGGGCGCTGGTCCCATATGCCCGAGGTGGTGGGTTCAAACCCAGCCACGGCAAAAAACAAAAGCAAAACAAACAAACAAACAAAAAAGAAGTTTGCACCTACATCGGGTGCTCCTCATCAGCCTTCTGTTTTCAGGATTAGCGAGTTACAGCCTCATGGAAGAATCAACATCTCTTTTCAGTGATGTGTTATATAATACTTGGTTCTTTGGTATTTTTCACAATGAATTTAAGGACTTAAATCTATACAGCCCGTCTGAAAATAAGGCAACATGACAGATCCCAGCATGTTTAGTTTTTAGATTTACAGCAGTTTTTCTATTTGCCGTGAAGCTATGGCACTAATGATGGTTCACTTAATTAGGCTACAATTTCATTCTTCTGGAAGACTACTTACTGCTAAAGACAGTTGGGAATATTGAATCAGAGTGGGAACTTCCCATTCTTATGCCCTCCACACCTGCACCCTTGCTCATTTCATCTTTTCTTCAGCCCAGGCATTTCAATACTTCAGATAGAAGCTTCAAGCCAAGTGTAGGAGGCAGAAAAACTACAAGAGCATGTCTCCTGCCTGTCTAGGGTCTGTACTTCAGTGGGTGGAATGAATGGGTGTTATACAAAGTAAAACATCATGAATACTCTTATCCAAGTGGAACGAATATCTTTGAATATGACCTTGAAGAATAGAGATATTCCACATACTGAAGAGTATTCCAGAGCAAGGGGACAATGAATGCTGAGGCAGGTCTCGGTGTCTTGGGAACACGTTTGTCTAAAAGCACAATATTAAGTGTGTCCGGAGGACGCAGTGAGGAGGTGGGAACTGAGAAGAGACCTCAGAGGTGGGCTGCTTTGCAGAACACTTGAACAACTTCCGCTGAAAAGCAGCAATTTGAGCAGCACAGAGAGCCACTGACATGTTTGACCAGTAGAGGATTTTAGGAATCTTCTCGCAGAAATCTGGTGCATTGGGAAGGGGAAGGAAGGAACTTTTGCAGGAGTGGGAGAAAGGGGATATAGGAGACTGACAGACTTTCCTGTGAGAGGTATATGTTCGCAGGAGTCACATTTGGTTTTAAGCCAGAGTGAAGGCTGTATGAACTGAAAGAAGGTAGGCAGTCAGGGAGGCTGATTAGTGGAGGAAGATGATGAAAGGGCTTGGAGCATGTGGAATGGACGTGTGTGTGCACCTGTGTGTACACACACACACCTCCCCTGCCCAGTAATTCATGCAGATGTTCATATCGTCTCTCCATCTTCCCTTATTCCCCCCCCCACACACTCTTTCCCATGGCAGACTCCTCCTATTCAAACAGCTTTTTCCTACTGTTTTGAGAACTGCTTAAGAAAAAAAGAGCAAAACAAAACTTCTTGTGCACGATACTTCTGATTCTGTACAATTATCATCAATGAGACTTGATGCAAGTTTATCCCAACATTTCAGAATCTTCCAAATGGATGTTCATTTCCTTTAGCTGTTTTGTAGAGAATAACCATGCATTTGGCACTGAGTGAATTGCAGGCAACCAGATCCCAGAGAGGCAATCACATGAGCAGGTGTTTCTCTGCCTACTGTTATTTTCAACACTTTCAGGCCTGACGTCCACAATTCATGCTTCTTGTTATTGTTGGCCTTGGTTTCTGCAAAGCTGTATCTGGTTAGCCCGCAGTTTTGAATTAATCTTCAGAGAAGTCAACTGGGTGTTTGTACTTACGAGTTTTAAAAATAGATTTCTGTGTGTACATATATGTATTATCACAATACCTGCATTTGTAGGGAGTGTCAGACATCCTAGTGTGGTTTCTATTTTTGAACATAGTCTTAGGGAAAAAAAAATCCCTGAATTGGAAATCTCCACAGGAAGGAGACAGGAGGAAATAAGAAATCTTTGTAAATGATGCCGAAGGAGTAGGGATCGTGCTTGCCACCCTCTCTAACGGGGGTACCACATTGCCTTTGGAAAGCAGATTTACAGGATGCCACAGTGAGGACCCGGGACTGGACACCGGGGAAAAAGCTTGATCGTGTGTTAGTGGTGCCATAAACTATCATTGCCCAATTTTGTTTTAGTTTTCAAATTATTACTAGCTAGGCAACTTCCGGAAGGACAATTTTACTTACAAGTCTGGTGGAGAATTTGTGAACTGTGTGATGTGTGCCTTGGTGGGACAGGCTTTGCCCTGCAGGGGCTTTTTCAGGGTTTTTTCAGGCACACTCATCAGGGGCCTTAGCTTTCAAGTGCTCCTGACAGCACCAAGGGATTTTAATCATCTAATGATAATTTTAGGTTAAAAAAAGAAAAAAAAACTGTGTTCATATCACTACATAAGCATTTGAGAAATATTCTGTAGTCCATGTTGTGGCATGCTTAAAGTCAATATCCAACAATTTTTCTCAAACAAACAGAACAAAAGGTCCCTGAGTCCACAATTTCTCCCAAATTGCCACATTCTATTTAGATTCTTTAGGGGCGCTTATGATGAGGAAGTAGCATTGAGCTCCATTCTTCTGGGGTATCTTAGGATAATATGTGGAACTTTGCTATCCTCAGTTCTTTACTTCAAGGGTGGGGGTTGAGGAGTGAGGCAGGGACTGGAAAGCAAGGGCATAATTTGGGGACTTTTGAAACAACAAAAACAAACACTTTACTTGTGAATCAGTATCCTCCCTCTCTCCCCCTCCCCCAGTACTTTCAGGAAATGACTTCTCAGAGTGAGGACCAGGAAGTAACCGTCTATAATTTAGCAGAAGTGGCTACAGTGTTGAACTTTGAGCTTCTCTGAGGAAGGCTGGCTTGTTTAGCTCGCCACCAATGACGCCTATCCCAGATTTGGCCTATCTCACAAATGAATGGCTGAAGGATTTGGTCTTGATTTTCCACTCACGAGGGATATGAAGAAACACTGAATAGCAGGAGAAACTACATTTTGAATATTAATGCTTGAACATTTGAGTCATCTGACTCCAAATGGAATAAGAGCGATTGTAAATCTAACCCAGATGTCATTATCTTATGGCTAGCAAGGAGTTAAGGAGCTGTGTCTATTCAGCAGTCATAATTGAATGTGTAGTTTGCAAGCCTGCCAAATTGCTAAACCTAGATTTCTCATATTAGATAATGTGTAATAAAAGACAGCTGTTGCCAGCATATGCTGTGCAGTGCACACCAGTTCTCCATTCACGACTCTTGGTGCTGTCGCTGCAACCCTGAGTGGAGGGTCTGGCTGGGAGGGCAGTCTGGAAAACTAAGACTCTACTGGTCAGATCCTCAAATAGGCCAATTTGCCCTGGAGAAAGGGGTGCAGAGACCACTTTTTCCAAAATGTAAAACCCTTGATAAGACTTTAGACTAACACTTCACTTCACTTAGGCAGATAGTTTGGTGTGCAAGCCGGGTTGAACGCTGAGAACATTCCTTTCCACATCGCCTGAGTCTGACAGCCCAGATCAAAAACAAGTAGGCGTTGTGTCAAGATGGGGCACGTGTCAGAAAATTCGATGCTGCCTAATTTGTTGAAATTGTTTTTTATTTCAATGTTAGGTGCCTAAAGCAGCCTCTTAGCTAATTCAGAATGGAAACTAATTTATAATTTGACTTACTCTGATTTTGTGTGTGTGTCACTGATAACCCAAATCAGTCCACAAGGAATTGAACGTCTGCTGTGCTTTCCATGTTGTGCTAGGCAAATATTTTCATTTTTAACTAGCCAACTAGCTAGACAGAAAGGTTAGAAGAAAAGAAGTGAGGATATTTCCTCCTCTATAGAGACCTCAAATCTGTCTTGTGGACCTAAAACACTTTAGATTTGAGTCTATCCCGAATGATTTTTGATTTAGGTGGCAGGTTGAATGGAATCTCGAGATTCCTATCAATGCTATGTTTATCGGCCTCAAGAAAGAGCATTTAAAATTTCCAAGGCTTGGAATTTTAATAATTAATTCTTGCCACCATTCATTCATTTAGCTGTTATGGATTAAGCACACATCTTCACTATCTAGTAGTTCCTTTTCTATGTTTCTTAATGTTTTTGGACTGAGATTTTTTTCATTCTTCTCTGTTTGCTTTTACTTTTAAGTCTTGCTATGTACTTGGGATTTTTCATTTAATTTTATATTTTTTATTGATTATCCTTGAGCATTTCCTATACATATTTAATTTAATGAAGTACAAGGTTCAAGAATACCTTAACATATTCCCCCTGAACTTGAGCATTAGAACTTCCATGTCCCACCACTACTCTGTTGCTTTTATTGTCACTTGGTAGTTTATTTCTGTCTGTCTGTTTCTCAAGTTTCCATGCTATTTCAGGCTCTGTGCTAGGCACTGAGGCAGAAAGTAAAGTAAACTCATCTCCCAAGAAGCTCAAAGCACACAGGTGACTACATACAGAAGTGAGGTATTTGATCCCGTATGCATGTAGCTCCACATATGTAACTATCTGAGCAATAAAATTAATACCAAGAGCAAGAGTAATACTTTAAAAATATAAGCCCTAGTTATGATTGTCGATGCCCTACTCACGTCCCTTACAATCTGAATTAAGGGAGGAAGATGAGAGATGAAATGAATTAACAAAGCTTAAGAAAATGTGAGTCCAATGTTAGAGAGAGATCAAGAATACTTGGAAATGTCAAATTGCTTGCTCTCCTCTCCAAGAAGGCAGCTGGCTACCATAGCTGAATGGTCTCCATCTTTGTTAATGGCGCATATGAGGCAGAAAACCAGCCTACAACAAACCAGACAGATTATTGTAGGCCTTCCACAGTCAGTCCTCATAAATTTAAAAGACATACTTTTTAGCAAGTCTAAGGGATCTTTTTGAGTATGACCTACTCTATTTCAGTCTTCAGGGTGATATAAATGAAGTCCAGAACTGACAAACAATGAAATGTAATTAATTTACATCAAATCAGTGGAAAGAGATCATATCTCCATTCATTAACTTTACTGACTGGTGACTGAATTTTTAACACTGGGCTGTTCCAGAAAATTTGTAAAAATTCTGGCACTTTGTTCCTGGTTATTCAAACTTCCTATAGAAGTGTAGACTTCTCTCATAATGAATGCCTTAATGAGCATTTAATTTGTATAATTTATTGATACAGATTATTTTCTTCTATGTATTTTTCTTTGATTTTTATTTGTCTACACTGACTATGCACTGATCTCCTACTATTTTATGTATTCATTTATATATGACGACCATTGGGTATTGATAGTTAAACACCATGGGTTAGCTAGAGAGTAAAGCTTATGTTTTGGGCCCTGGGACCAACACTTGAGAATAGGACTAATTAACATTCCCTAAACAAACAAAACAAGACAAAACAAAGCAAAAAACCAAACAAATAAACAACAACAACAAAAAGAAAACAGACAAAATCCTACTGCAATCCCCTAAGAAATAAGGTGGCACCTTTTGTTGACTCTTCCTATAGCAGAATGTACCCTGCAAGTGTGTGTTTGTATGATCTTTTATAAAATGTACAGAGGAGAGAAAGTGATATTACTTATACCATTTGTACCATTCTGAGGTTCCTTTCCTTTCTTGGCTAGACATTTCATCGCATCTTCCAAAACTATTGCAAAAATAAATTGAGGTTTTGAGTCCCTGATCTTACCTGAATTGTGTTGCCATATATGATCAGTCCCTGATCTTACCTGAATTGTGTCGCATCTTCCAAAACTATTGCAAAAATAAATTGAGGTTTTGAGTCCCTGATCTTACCTGAATTGTGCTGCCATATATGATCAGTCCCTGATCTTACCTGAATTGTGTTGCCATATATGCCATATATGAGCTGGTTCTTTTAGAGATGATTTTATTCTGCTTAAAACATATTGACAATCTTTTTTTTGAGATGCTGATGAAATGACTGTGTGATAGTCACTTCATCCCCACCCCCCAAACTACCGCCTATGTGGGTTTTCTTTGGATTTCAATTTGTGATTACAAATTGTTACAGTTAGTCTTTCGGAGGCTATTTTAAGTACAGACCAGAGATGAAGTTCTCTTTGAAAGTTTTGGAGTTTTGCCACATAATACAGTATTAACTCTTTTGCTACACTGTATTACTCTCCAAACCTCTTTTAATCTGAAAGGAATGCCTCTCAGAAGAATGGAAATTTGCTTTTCAGTAACAATTTATCAGTAGCTGGGCTGAGGAAGGTGATAAAGAACACAGTCCTTTGCTATGCAGAACATTTTGTAGATGTATCTTAAAGACCTTGAGGTAACTGTGTGCTTTTTGTATTTTCTAGCTTGCTTTGACCAGATCAAGTTCTTTAGGTGACTTTTCCTGGTCTCAACGGTAAGATCATTGAATTATTTGGGGGTCTGTCACCAAGATATTTAGGAACATAGC
The DNA here is from genome assembly GCA_963574575.1 of Galagoides demidoff. NCBI lineage: Eukaryota > Metazoa > Chordata > Mammalia > Primates > Galagidae > Galagoides > Galagoides demidoff. The sequence goes on along the minus strand of CAUYQV010165360.1, from coordinate 14,579 downwards.
TCTCTAGACTGTTGATAACACATCCTCCCAACACCCACATGCCCCCCTACAGAGTCGTACATACTATAATTTACATAAATGTCTGTGATTTTTAATTGTGACAGTTATTTTTAATGATAAGTATGTGCCAAATGTGTTCCTTTCATTTTCACGTAGTGCTTTTTTCAATTTTTTTTTTTTATTGCAGAAAGCTTGTTACTGTGGAAAAGCAGGATAATGGAACCTTTGGATTTGAAATTCAGGTGGGCAGTTTTCAAATTTTCTAGACTTCCAAGGAAGAAAGTGGCACTGGTAATGTTATGATATGTGTTAAAAAAAAGAATAAAGAAGAATGAAGTTGGGAGTAGAAAATGCTGGGGACTGTGACTTGGCTTCCCAGGGTTGTTGTTTGGGGTAGTTTTTCGGTGTGTTGAGTACTCTCAAAGAAAGAAAACCCCTGAGCTGATAAAATAAAGCTCCTGAGATACACTCAGTATTTTGTGCTTAGCTGTTTCAGCCTTCTCTCAAGTCTGAGACTGATTAGAAATGCCTGATATCAGCCAGGTCTTAGATAAGAGACTGAAATGCTTTTTACAGATGTGCATTTTATGCATTTGCATTTTGGATGTGTTTTCCATAAACATTGTTATACTGTAGATCAGATTTTAAATATTTACTCTGGTATTCAAGAAACACTTGAAAGACTATACATCTGTGTATATGGAATGCACATATTCATATATAGTTCCTGTTATATTTCGATACTAAATATTTCATAGTGGATAAATGAGAAATTTGTAGTGCCCCCCCACCCCTGTGGGCAACACTTTATAATTATTATTCGAAACACTAAGAATATTTGGCTCTACTTGGCGATTGCCTCATGCTGTTAGAAATTTTTAACAATCTGTATAGTTTTTAATGTAACTACCTGGGAAACGCTTATTTGCTGTCTGCTTTGCCATGCCCATATTTGTAAAGAGGTTGAGTTAGGTCAAATGAAGTCTCATCCAATTAAGTGCAACTGTAGTAGCTTAAATATTCTTGGTTTTTTTCCATAGTACTTTTGCATTTCTTTTGGATATGTTTTACATAATCATATTCTTACACTATACATCAGATTTTAGATCTTAGCTTTAGTGCTACTTTCAGAAAACTTTGGTGTGATATCAGCCTCACAAATGGAAAGTCAGTGTGTATTTTAAGATTAGGAACAGGAAGCTGCTATGTAAAACATGTCTTATGAGTAAAGAAACAAAATGGAACTCTAGCTGCAATGAAGAGAGAGAAGGCTCTTAAAAGAAAAAAAGATACCTTCTACTTTCTGAACTCTTCAGTTTTAAATTTGGTGAAATCTATAATTCACCACAATTGGTGAAATGCATTATAGCCTTTCTTCTTCCGCATTTATGTGAAACACTTTCTATCACTCCCTATTCTGTTGTGGAGATGCCATTTTTTGTGACTGCTTCTTTTTAAAGGAAAATTATTCTCAAGGATATGCAGCAGTTGATACAGAAAACAGGATACATGATTACTCATTTATCTCTATTATCTCACTCTGCTACAATATACGTTGCTGCTTCCTTACATTTCTCTCCTACACATACTGTAGACACTTATTCCACATGGATCAAGAGTTAAAATTATCGTCAGTAGACTACATGGCCCAGCACCACTGAACCTTGGTAGATCAACATGAACTCGTGGCTACACCTCTAACTGGCAGCAGAAACCCACACCCCTGCAAATTCCCTTTGGTCTATGCTTTTCACTACCAGCCCCATGCTATGCTCTATTATATCTAGATCTACATAATCTGTGTACTCATAAGATTTGCAGCAATCAGCAAATAGGGGAAATGCTTCTGGAAACGTTCTGAAGACCAAATAGAACCGCCTGTACCCATATTGAACACCCAGGGTCACTACGTATTTATAGTTGGAAGACTGATACTTTGAAAGAGACCAGATCTGCCCTTTTTTTTTTTTTTTTTTTGAGACAGAGCCTCAAGCTATCCCCCTGGGTAGAGTGCCATGGCATTCCATCTCATAGCAACCTCCAACTCCTGGGCTCAAGCGAGTCTCCTGCCTCAGCCTCCCAAGGAGCTGGGACCACAGGCACCCGCCACAACACCCGGCCATTTTTTGGTTGCAGCCATCATTGTTGTTTGGCAGGCCTGGGCTGAGGATTTGAACCCGCCACCTTAGGTGTACGTGGCTGGCGCCTTAGCCGATTGAGCCACAGACGCCAAGCCCCTCCTGTCATTCTTGTATCACCTCCTCTCTTCTCCCCCCCCACCCCGTGTTACTCAAGTAACTTCTCAAGGCTAAGCATGTGAGAGGAAATTCTTATAAGCTCTTTCTTATCTACAAGTGTCCTTTATTCTACTTTCAAATTTTATTGATAATTTGACTAGGTGTAGAATTCTTGGTTTAAAGTATTTTTTTCTGAGAAATTTTAGGACATTGACTCTTTTGCCACGGCTGAGAAAACTGATCCAATCTGATTTTCATTGGTTTGTGAAAGTTCAGGCTTTCTTCCCCTCTGGAAGCTCTACATTTTTAGTGTTCTACAATTTGAAATAATGTAATGCTGGTTTGCATTTTTCATTATTCTGAATATTCAATAGATCTTCTCAATCTAATTCCACATGCTCTTCAACTCTAGGAAAAACATTGGCATTTTGCCTAATTTCTCTCTTTAGTTATCTTTATTCTCTCTTTCTGAAATTCCTATTAGTTGAAGTTGCCCTCCAAGATTAATTTTCCTTCACCTTTGCATTCCATTATATTTTCCATTTATTTTTCTATTTGTTTTACTTTCTTTGAAATTTGCTTAATTTTATCATCCAACCATTCAAATGATGTATTTTTAGTCTGATAACCACATTTTTAAATGCTAAGAGAACTTTCTTGGCTTATAATTTCTTTTTCATGGCATATATATACATGTATGTGTACATATATAAATATGTATATACACACACATATAATTCTGTTCTTGTTTTTTATTTTTTTTTATTTTTGCAATTTTTAGCGGGGGCTGGGTTTGAACCCGCCACCTCTGGCATATGAGGCTGGTGCCCTACCCCTTTGAGCCATAGGTGCCACCCAATCCTGTTCTTGTTTTATTGATACGCTGTGTTTTTTGATGTCTCTGTGGTATGAATGAGAATTTTTAAGTTTTGTTTGCTGTTCTTGAATTATCTGTTTCCTGTAGGATAAGGCTGTGTTACTGCCTCTTTCTCTAATGACTTTTTTTTCCCCCTTAGGCAGGGGCTGGATTTGAACCTGCCACCCCTGGCATATGGGGCCGGTGCCCTACCCCTTTGAGCCACAGGTGCTGCCCACTTTAATGACTTTTTTTCCTTTGCTTTTCTCATTCATATTTCTGGCTTTCTTCAAATGGCCAGAGATAATTGGCTTGTGTTTATAATTAGAAAATAGTAAAATGGCTGACTGGTAACTCTCTGAACATGGACGAGGTCTTACATAGCAGCAATTTAATTAACAAAATGTGACTGAGAAGCTGGTTGTGCACTGAAGAACATGTACCTGCAGTAATTCAGAGGTTTTTACTCTGGGATGTCCATACCTGCGTGAGCTTCCCTGAACCCATTCTGGCAATTTCTCTAGAAAAGACTTTCATTGGCTATTAGCCTCTTCCTGTGCCCTTTGCTTTATACATTCAAACATGGTTTTCTATAATTTATTAATACTCTGGGAGTGTCAGGCTGCCATATTGAACCAGAAGGTTATGTTAAAAAAAATTTTTAAACCTTTTATATTGTTTATAGGTTTACATATTCAACATCATAGCTGACTTATTGCTTTTTATTGGGCAACTTTATTATAATTAATTGAGAACCTTAGCCTAATTTATAGTCTAAATTGGAAAGAAAGTTGTTAGTTCTAAGATAATCTTTGATTATTTGAATGTCCTAATAGAACTCTTATTCAAACTTGTACTTTGTAATGTGAGATAAATGTGAACATTTATTTCTAGGGGGCCTCGTGAAGAGCCTAGCAAAGACAACTTTATATTTATTGAAATTTATTTATACAACACTTCTTTTCAAAAGCTACTTGAATAAACTAGAAAATATTACTCTGTAGCAAAAGCACACCCAACAACAACTAGCATTCCATTACTAGATGGAGATTTGCTTACCAGCAGAGTGGAATCTTAGATCCTTTTTCAAATGTATTTTCTATATACTTTTCATAATGGCCTAAGTGGAATATCTGAAAGCGAAAATGGTACAGATTCTTTAACCCTAATTCACATACTCACTTCACAGATCAGCCCCTCGGGGGCTGTGGTCATGTCTGTGATTCTCACCACTGCATCTCCAGTGCCTGCGGAACTCTTGCACATTGTGGTTAATCAATAAACATGTGTCTAGTGAATACTCAATGAACTGTGTGTCCCAGTAAGGAGCTGAAACTGATAATCAGGTGCAGGAAATTAGATGTATTGAGATGTATTAGGAATAAGAGTTTATGGCATGTGATAGATGTAATAGGGGTCACCTGAATGAGTGCAATAATAGCCATTCAGAGGAGGAAAGATTGCTTTAAGCCAAGATGGTTGGAACCTCCAGCAGAAAATAAGGGATAGGGTTTTCATAGGTAGAAATGGGAAGACAAGAGCTTTACATGGCATAAAGTGTTCAAGCCAAGTTCATATCAAGCTTACAAAATTTTTGTGCTCATTTAATATATTTAACTTGAAAGCAAAAGCCTACCTTACAGAATTCACAGGTAAGCATTTCCTAAAGAATCACTGAAGGCAGATCATATCTTCTTTCTTAGACTGACTCTTGGATGGACATTTAGGCATAATCATCATCGTCTGTAAAATCACATTCTTGAAGTTGAGAGTTAAAGTTTCATACCATATCTCCTGGGTTTTGGAATTGCATTAAGATATGCTACTACTAAATATGAAAATTCTCCATGTTTGGTCAATGGTCTGCTTAGGAAGGAGGGACATCTATATCTCATCCCTGATTATTTTTCTAAGTTTTAACAATTTCAACTCATAGCTCTCAGATTTTCTTAATGAAAACAGAATTCTTGGATATTTTCACAGTCTACTGATAAATATCCAGGTGCTTTCACTTTAATCAACTAAACTATAGAGTAGTTCAGGTGGAAGAAAATACTGGCTAAAATTCCCTAAGACCACACTATTGGGACAGATCGTGACACTTAGTGGTGAATCAGTTTGCACCCTTGCAATGGTATTATCAGGGCCTCCTTTAGAGAAGAGTTGGGAGTCACCGTCAACTCCAATTTTCCTAACAAGAGAAAGTAACATTTCAGTTAAGACAGGGATCACCATGACTATTTGAAGAAAGAATGTAAGCAGTCAGAGAAAGGAAAGAATAATTAAAAGAGATAAAATGATAATAATAACCAAGCACTCTAGAGGTAGTTAGAGGAGACAAAAAAATAGGAATGCAGAGAGGGGGGCAATAAATTAATTTTCTAAAGTTCTGATCTTAAAATGACATGTAATCCTCCCACGGTTGCCCTTGAAGAAGTGTGATGAGCTAGTCTCTCTTTGCGTGTTACCATATTGTGGCTCTGAAGTCTTGGGTCTGGTGAGAAATCAGCCTTGCTTCACGGTTTTTGCAGGCGTCCTCAAACTGTGGCCCGCAGGCCACATGCAGTCCACCTAGGACATTTATCTGGCCTGCCGGGTGTTTTTTCCACCGCTGCCTGTCCTGCTTAGCAGCTGACTCATCCCAGGGCCCACAGTCCGGCCCTCCAACGATCTGAGGGACAGTGAACTGGCCCCCTGTTTAAAAAGTTTGAGGACCCCTGGTTTAGGGTAATAAAATGAGATGTTCACTGAAGTATTTGTTACAAAACCCAACAAGACAACCAAATGGAAAGAAATACTTAGTGTCTTCAAATGTTTGGGTTATGAGCATTCTAAGTACATTAGGAAATCTTAGCCAGGGACAGTGGCTCACAGCTGTAATCCTAGTACTTTTGGAGGCCACGGCCAGAGAATCACTCGAGGCCAGGGTATACAAGACTAACCCATGCAATAGAGCAACACCCCATTTATACAAAAATTAAAAAAAAATTAGCCAGGGATAGTAGTGCATGCCTATAGTCCCAGCTACTTGGGAGACTGCAGTGACAGGATTGCTCGAGGGCAGGCCTTTGAGACAGCAGTGACCTATGATACCCTCTCTGCACTTCAGCATGCATGGCCCTGTGTTGAAAAAAGCAAAAGGAAAACCAAATAAATAAATAATAAATTTCAAAGCAAATGCTGTATTTCTCTTGCATAAAAACTAAGATAACATGTTGTTTTTAAAGTTACTTATAAGCTGCATTATAGATCCTCCTCTATAGTAGCACGTTGTGTCTCTAAATGAAATGAATGATCAACAGCCTAGTAGTAAAATGTCTGCTGGTGAGATAAAGGCCCTGGAAGTGCAGACCGCCCCTTCACCTGGGGCAAAGATCACCGCACAGACCCAAGTTTTCTGGACACACCAGAGCTGCCAGGTCCTTACATACCAGAGGCCTGGTAAGTCCCTCCCAGAATCGGTCACGTCTTTGAACTGACTTTTAGGCATGTAGTTGTATTCTCATTTGAGACTGACCTCTCCTTAATGAACTAGCTGAGCTCTACAACTCCAGTTCTAAAGAAATAAGATGTGCCACTTACAGCCGTCACACCATTCAGGATACATCTCAACTGGGTAAATTCATTCATAAGGCAAAAATTGTACCTGCACTGTAGTGGAACCCTACATTATAAGCCAATATCTAAACCACCTGGGCATTTGAAATTTCAAAAATAATGCCTTATTTTTCCTGCTTTTCATAAGCAGAGTCTGCTATCTAAAACATGTAAATCAAAGACCAGCAAAATAAAGCAAGCGAATAGGAAAATAGAAAGAAATCATTAAAACCTACACTTACAAAGTTTCAGCCTTTCAGCACTAACTCTCAAAGGGACGGAAAAGCCATCTGCTTATTTGCCAGCGTCCAAGCTACATTGCCCACTCTTATCTCACCTATTTCCACTCCCCACATGCCTACAACCATCCAGATACCAAATTAATTGCTCAATGGTCCGGCAGACTGATAGAGTTTTCCCCCAGCAAACCAAAGAACAGTAAAGGACTGCTTTGGGGTGTGCAGCGTTGCACAGACGATTCCGTGTGGGAGCGCTGTGTTGTGGCGTGCAGGTCTCCCGGCAGAAGCTCTGCGGCTGCCGGTGATGCAGAGTCTCTGGGCTGGACCACTCGGAGCCCCCACATGCAGAGGAGCGACACCTGGGAAGATTATGAGAGCATTTGCAGGCTGTGCATAGTACTAAAAGCTCCGCCAAATCGTTCCACCGCTGCTCTAGTCGGTAACAAATTGAAGCACTTTATAAAATTTGTAGCTCTTCAATAATTTTGAATCACTTTAAAGTGCTCATGCTCCAAACCATAAAGTCTTTCTTAACCACTGCAAACGTGTAAAAGGCACATCATCAAAATGACAGTAATCAGCTCCTTCAATTTTAGGTATGAAATTGTTCTGTGTTTTTTCTCCTTGTTTTTGTTGTTCACCAAGTGCAAAAAAAAAAAAATGGTCATAAGGACACAATGCACAAAGTCTTCCAGCAGCACCAAGTAGTCAGATTCTAAGAAGTTCTCAGATGAAGAACTATTTTATTTTAGATAAGATATCCTAAGGTAGGCATGTGTGTGTGTGTGTGTGTGTGTGTGTGTGTGTGTGTGTGTGTGTGTGTGTTACATTTGTCCAGGAGCCTAAATGAACTGAAAGAGGCCATTCAAAGGTACAAAGAAGATTCTGCTGATGCAACTTTTTGGGAATGTCCCTGAAATACTATGTGCCACATTGTCAGGGAAAGGAAGAGTAAGGATGGAGAAGGAAATGGATTATGCACTTAAAAGAGCATGAGCTTCTTTCTGAGTTAGAAAAAACTTCCTATGGTTTAAGCCACTAACTCAGGAGCAATGAAACATTGTCAGGTTGACACCGTTTGCCAGTTGGCTTTTGTCTTTAAACTATTGCATCACTCCCATTCAGGTTGAGTCCTTTGAGCTAATGGATTATATCAACTCTGGTTCAAACTTGTTCACAACCAAACCAAATTACAACCAAACACTGGTTTCCACACAAGGTGTCACACCAAACTAGTGCAATAATGTCTTCCATTTCCTCGGACAGCTGAAATTAATTTAAACTTTAAGGAAACATCCTGTGTCTAGTTATAGCACAACTCAAATTAGTTTACTTGAAAGGATGCGTAAGAATGAACATATCCTTACAAAGGTGGGTCTGCAGTGATACCCTTCACCTCTGCTTACAGCTCTAGCTGGTACAAGTTGGCAGAAGCAGTCCCGTGGCCTCCATCTAACTGCAGGCTGGGAAGGTGCGGGGGAGCACTCGCAAATTTGCGAAGCAGAAAGTGGCTCTTCCAAAGCTTCTACCCAACCATCAGATGCACCCTGCTAATTTGTTTTAATCAGACCATATGTTCATACAGAATTTACTTTCAATGACTTTATTTTCAAACATATCATAAGTTGAAACTTACCTCTCATTCCTATTTGTGTACTGTTGACGGAACAAGGAACAGATTTTTTTTCTCCTCTAAATGAAAACCTAAATTTATGAGACAAAGACAAAACACAAGCAAGCTCCTACTCTTTTTGGGTTCCGGGGAGAGAGAAACAGATTTCTCTAGCTGAAGGGTTGTGACTTCTCACCACTTGATGGCAAAGAAGGGAAATAAAATTGTTTCAGCTGCCTGGGAATAGAACACATGGCCCTTCCTTGTCCCATCAGGGCAGAAGCAGCACTGCCTTCAGCATGCAGCACGGCTCAGGCTGGCCCCAAGAGAACACGTTGAGTGTGGCCTCAACTCTTCACTAGAAGTTGACTTGTCCAAATACAAACCATCTCCTATTTTTATGAAACCATATAGCTAAGAAGTCAACACATATTTCATATATGGCACTGGGGCCTTAATTTACACATTTCTAACCAGTTGCCTCAGACAGCTTTGTACTTAGGCTTACATGCTTCAATTAATTTAAGGGTCATCTCAGTGACAAAAGATAATCCCTTTACAAAACAGCATTTGGCTTTTTGGGCCTCTGAACCCAAAACAGAAATCAATAGGGGACATTTATCAAGCCAGGGAGGATGTGCTATTTCCTGACCAATAGAGTACAGATTTTATAAGGTTAACAAACTTAATGCAGAAGAGGGTGGTACCGTTCCATATTAAATCCCCATGTGAATTAGTGTGAACCTAACAATATATTAGGAAGTAGCTATTATAAAAACTGCAAAGAACTCCAGGCGTTCTCAAAGAGGGGAAGGTTGCTTTCCTGAGAGGCTGTTGGAAATGTGTAGGAGTGCTTTATTACTGTTTTTGTTTTTTGTTTTGCCAAGGGTTTAGTGGAGGGCCTCTGGTGGTAACAGTGAATGGGGAGTCAGGGATATCAAGTATCTTATGGTATGTTTGACAATCCCCCAATAAAGCATTTCCTGCCAAAAATGTTGAAAAACACTGAGCTGAACTAAATCGCGTTAGGCGGGGCAAGGTGGCTCACGCCTGTAATCCTAGCCTACTGGAAGGCTGAGGTGGGTGGATCGCCTGATCTCCTGAGTTTGAGACCAGCCTGAGCCAGAATGAGATCCCATCTCTAAAAGTAGCCAGGCGTTGTGGCAAGTACCTGTAGTTCTAGCCACTTGGGAGGCTGAGGCAAGAGGATCACTTGTCCAAGAGTTTGCAGTTGCTGTGAGCTATGATGCCAGGACACTCGACTCAGGGCACCAGAATGATACTTGGTCTCAAATAAAGAGAGAAAGAAAATACTGAGCTAAACAAATTCAACAGCTTACAGTAAAAATAAGAAAGCCAGGATTCTTTCCAGTATTCCTCTTCTGATGAAGTAGAACTCTCCCTATCATATGCCCAGAGAAATGAAGCAGATATCCAAGCTGGCGGAGGGGAGGCCCCTGCTGTGGTTTAACTGTGTATCCCCCAAATTCATGTTGGACCTGAGACCAATGTGGTGATATTACTGGTGCTACCTTTATGTAATTAGGCTGCACCTAATGGGATTAGTGCCTTATAAAAGGACTACAGGGAACTAGCTAGGTCGTTCTGCCCTTTTGCCACGTGAGAAGACAGCAACTGTCCCCTCCAGAGGATGCAGCAACAAGGAGCCACCTTGGAAACAGAGACTAGCTCTTCACTGGCACTGAACTTGCTAGCACTCTGATCCTGGACTTGCAGCCTCCAGAACCGTGGGAAATGAATTTTTGTTCTTTATACATTTCTCAGTCTGTGGCATGTCTTACAATGGCATGAATGGACTGAGACGGCTTCATGGTACAGAGCAGGGGTTTGGAGCCCAAAGTGGGTGAGGAGGCATCCAGGTGGAACATGGTCCAGCACTGCTGTAGGAGCTGACCTGGGGTCAGGAGCTCTACCCAGAGGGTCAGCAGTGCCAGCCCCGTGCAGGAAGTCCCAGCTAGAGCACCCATGTTGGTGACTGCTTGGTGCTAGTGACACGAGAGTAGATACAAACAGGAAGATTAACCAACTAAGTAAATGAATGAAGGATAATGGGATTAGATTTCTCACTCTCAACAAAGGGAGTTACAAATTTGTAGGAGGAGAAGGAATGGTGCCTGCTGTTCCCCGTGAAGGTCTCGGAACAATGACAACCCAAAAGAAAAACATGAACCTACGAGTTCAACATATGCCTTCTAAAGGCCATTCTCCACTAACAGAAACCAGAGTTTCTTGGAGAAATGGTTGATTCCAGTGTCCAGAAGGCACAAGATGAGTCTGGAACACCTTGTGCTGTGCCTGGAAGTAAGAAGCTCTCAAAAGATGATAAGAATGTGTCAAAGGTCACAAAAGCCCCAGCTTGAAAAAACTTCCACTGGCTAAATCTGGGACAATTTGAGCAATAAAATAAATAATTATCATAACAGATGGTGGCCTATTGAATAAACACAAGTTTATATGATATAAATAAATTTATTCACTTATACAAAGGACCAAAATACTTCCATTGTTTTAAGGTACCTCATCATAAAATACTTATCAATAACAGAGGGATAACGATGATATTTACAGAGACAAACCCAACCTAAATCCAAAAATGAAACTGAACATCATCTGTAATTGTGCCAGCTGATAGAGCACAATGAGAACAGTTTGGTGTCATTTGTGTGATAAGCCTGCCAAAGTTGAATAACCTGAGTTTACTCGTGAGAAAACATCTCGTAAGTCCAGACTGAGGGTCGTCTTGGTTTGGATGCATATCGTCTGCAGAATGGTTAAGGTCATAAAAACCAAGACAAGATTTAGGAGTTGTTTCAGACTGAGGGCTGGACTAGCAGAGAGACACGAGACTAAATTAAATTCTGCGCCAAATCACTATAAAGGACTTTGTTACCGGGACAACTGATGACACTTGACTGTAATCTAAAGCTTGGATGGAAGTCACACGTCAGTCTATTGTGATTATATCAGAGAATGTCCTTGTTTGCCAAGAGAACACCTTGAAGTATGAATGGGTGAAGGGGCATCTTGTGAGCACTTTACTATGAAAGGGTTCACCGAATTAAAAACAAAAGCCCTTTAGACATTTGCACTAGACTATTTATCGCAGCTCAATTTATATCACCAAAATGTGGACGCAAACTAAATGCCCCCAACCCAGGAATGGATTAACAAGTGTGGCGTATGTACACCATGGAATGCTATTCAGCTATTAATAAAGATGGAGACTTTACATCTTTTGTATTAACCTGGATTGAGTTGGAACACATTCTTTTCAGTAAAGTATCACAATAATGGAGAAGCAAGAATCTAATGTACTCACTTCTAATAGATGAGCCATAGATGAGCTAATACAAGGTGGAAGGTAAGGGAATGAGGGAGAGGGTGGGGGTCACAGTGTATGACACACCTCTTGGGGGAGAGACACAATTACAAGAGGGTCTTTACCTAACAAACACCATCAGTGTAACCAAATTCTTTGTGCTGTCAATGATTCCCAAACAATAAAAAAAAAAAAAAAGAAGGGCGGTGCCTGTGGCTCAAAGAAGTAGGGCACCGGCCCCATATGCCGCAGGTGGCAGGTTCAAACCCAGACCCAGCCAAAAACTGCAAAAAATGAGGAAAAAAAATGAAAAAATTCTCTCCAAAAAACCAAAAACAAGCAGAAAAAGTCTTTTATACATACTTGAAACTTTACTGTAAGTTTAAGATTGTTTCAAAATAACTAAAGATAATAACCTTTTCTCTTTTTTTTTTTGAGGCCTTACAAGGCCTTTGGCAGCAGAGAACACAGCACCATATTGAGTGGCATGTCCAGGGTTTGAATCAATATGTCTTGTCTTCCCTCTGTCCTTTTTTTTTTTTTTTTGGCCAGGACTGGGTTTGAACCCGCCGCCTCTGGCATATGGGGCCAGCGCCCTACTCCTTTGAGCCACAGGCGCTGCCCCCTTCCATCCTTTTCCCTACATGTTCTTCTTCACTCATTCATCTAAATTTGGAGTCTTACATTCAGCTGCATCGTTGGAATCAGCTTCCTCCATGTGCCAAATCATTTAATTTTTTTCTGACCATCTAAGAAAAATTAAGTCTAGGAAACCTGCCCACCCCCTCAGAATGCTCATAGAATTCTTACTTTACTGGCTATTCTCTTACTGTGTGGTCTCTGGAGGCAACTTCCTAAAAAATCCCCTCTGGCTTCTAGAGTCGCTGGAAGCTATTTGTAGAAGTTTCCCAGGGAAGAACGGTCCCTTTGTCTACTACACCTTCTATTTGTGACTATCAGGCTGATGATAAATAGGGGTGTCACACGCATGGATTTTTTAAGTTTCTGTCCTTCTTTTTCTGGACTGTTTACCACCTTGATGACAGTGCACCCTTCTCAAAAGACCAGTCCTAGACTTCTCATCTTCCTTTGATATTAAATAAAGAAAGAACTGTATGTTAGTCACATAGAGTTTGAGATAACTATGTACACATAACTGAAATTCAACCTCCATCAGGCAGTTACTTTTAAAGATTTGTGTGTCTAAATGTGAAATAAAAATTTCACCCTCTTGTATTTCTATGTATTAGCAGATATATAGACAAGATTATCGTTATTTTTTATTTGACTGATTATTAGAGCAAGAAGGAGAACAAGTTAAAGTACCATTAGATGAATTAAGCATGAGCAAATGCAGGGGGTATTTTTGTTTTCATTTTTGTCTCTTTGAGACAGAGCTTTGCTTTGTCACCCAGACTAGTGACCTTAGCCTAGCTCACAGCAACCTCAGACTCCTGGGTTCAACAATCCTGCTTCAGCCTCCCGCCAAAGTAGCTGGGACTACAGGCAGGCACCACAGTGCCTCCCTAATTTTCCTATTTTTAGTAGAGACAGGGTCTTGCTCTTGCTCAGGCTTGTCTCAAATTCCTAAGCTCAAGTAATCCTCCTGCCTTGGCCTCCCAGAGTGCTAGGATTACAGATGTGAGCTTAACTCAGATTCAGGTTTTATGGAGTCTGAAGCATAAACAATTTTGAGTATCCTCTTGAAAAAAATATATAATTATGTATACAAGTTTAGGTTAAAAAGCGAATATTTAGTTAGAATGAAAGTACAATTATTATTATAATACAAATATCACAAAATCCACAAAATAACAATATTTTCATTAGGTGACCCAGATCTACCCTACCATCTCGTAACATGATACTGGATAAGTCAGTATAGTGGGAATTAGGAATATTCCAGAAGTTAGTTCTATATTTAAATGGCCAGCAGTAACTTAATGATACATATTAGTGACAGAACCCCACAGAAACAGACTCCACTAAGCCCAACTGACCTATCTCAGCAACTCGACTTCCCTTGGCTGGACACCCAGCTCCTCCAACCAACATCACCCAGGGGGCTTACAACCAGGGGAAGGGTCAGAGAAGAGACAATCATCTCCAACAGCTTTGAATTTTTCAGATAGTGTTTAAATTGGAAGAGACACAGGAAAACAGCTGGTACGGCCTTTTTCAGTTTGCTTAGCAGCAAATAATTGTCTTTTCTGTGACTAGCACGTAGTTTGTGTTGGCACTGAATGTGGAAGGACATTCTGCTGGAAGATGGCCTCTCTGCAGAACAAACTCTGACTCCCTCCATCTCCTCTAGTCTGAACCTCACCTCTAAGCTTCTCGAGCTTGATTTCTGGATAAATACATGCTTTATATACTTAACATTTTGCATTTCATTAGCAGCTACAAGGATAGAGTTTTAGTTAAGGAACTCTGAGATAGTTACCTTTTACTTCATCTTATGGATAAGGAACCTTGTTCAAAGCAAGGTTATGATTCAGATTCCCAGAGTTCTAAAATAGTGTTTCAAATAATGTTTGTTTTTTTTTTTTTTGAGACAGAGCCTCAAGCTGTCCCCCTGGGTAGAGTGCCATGGCATCACAGCTCACAGCAACCTCCAACTCCTGGGCTCAAGCGAGTCTCCTGCCTCCGCCTCCCAAGTAGCTGGGACCACAGACGCCTGCCACAACGCCTGGCCATT
>CAUYQV010165357.1:0-15762 GCA_963574575.1 Galagoides demidoff | reverse complement strand
ATGGTGTACATATACCACAGTTTATTGATCCATTCGTGGATCGATGGACACTTGGGCTTCTTCCATGATCTGGCAATTATGAATTGGGCTGCAATAAACATTCTGATACAAACATCTTTATTGAAATGTGATTTTTTATCTGTTCCTTCTTTTAGAGGTGACATGAAGCATGTAATGGAGCAAGTCTTTGGTTTTTGGGTACCACCAATGCTGTCATTTACTAGCTGTGCAACCAGGAATGAATCTAATCACCTCTTTGAGCCTTGCATTCAAGAAAAGATGAACATCTACTTTCTAGGATAGTTGGCAGAAAACATTATTCACTCAGTTCATGTTTTCTTTTTGTTTCAGCTTATTTTTGCAATATGTTAAAACAAAACAGAGCCAAAAGGTGGCAAGCCCAACTCTCAAAGGCAGCCAATAAAATATTCATTTTCCTATTTACCTTGGATACCTGTATGTGTCTCGCTCCATTCCTTTCTAGTGAAAATTCGTCAATGGAAATATCTGTAAATAGACAGAAGAAAGCTATCTCACTGATTAAAAATGCAGTTCTATCTATGACTCTTTAAATTAAAATACAATGATGACACCTATTTTGTAAATACATTAAGGGGTCTCCATATGGTACCACTGTAAAAGGTTATGTTTACAAGGTAACTGAAGTAAATCAACACACTATTAACAGCAGGTAATAATGCATCTTCCAGGCTCAGTGCCCGTAGCTCAGTGAGTAGGGAGCCGGCCACATACACTGAAGCTGGTGGGTTCAAGCCTGGCCCAGGCCTGCTAAACAACAATGACAACTGCAACCAAAAAATAGCCGGGCGTTGTGACGGGCACCTGTAGTCCCAGCTACTTGGGAAGCTGAGACAAGAGAATCACTTAAGCATCTATATTTCCAGCTGCTTGGGAGGCTGAGGCAAGAGTTTGAGGTTTCTGTGAGTTGTGACGCCATAGCACTCTACCAAGGGCGACATAGTGAGACTCTGTCTCAAAAATAAATAAATAAATAAATAAATAAATAAATAAATAATTCATCTTCCAAGGCTAGAAGAAGGTCTGGTAATGTATGGCCTATCTCATCTCTTCCTGGTGGTCCTGCTATACATTATTAGCTTCTTTATTCTGCCACTTGGAACTTTCTACAGTCTAATTGTTAAATGCATAGGCTTTAGAGTTCAACAGCCCTTAGATTTAAGTTTTCTCTCAGCTTCTTCATAGTAGCATGATCTTCAGCAACAAGGTCAACTCCCTAAGCCAGAGAGTTCTCATTTATTAAATTGGGACAAAAATACTTATCTCATTGCATTATGAGAATCTATGAAATATACATACAAAAATGAAGTATGTGGGACTATTCCCATTTTCCAGTGGAGGAAGCTCAGATTTAGAGTAACTTACTCTAAATTACTCAATGTTACTCAGCAAGGACTAAAACTAGGCCTTTTTAAACCCATACCCTATATGCTATATTTCTACAATAAGCTAAGAAGCCACAATTTTAAGCCATAAGGTTGTAATCAAAAGTTAACAACTCAACACCATATAGTGTCTTCTCTTTGAAAACAATAAGCCTCAATGGTATGAGGTTGTGACACGTAAGTGCAATGTGGTAGCTGCTCACCTAACACAGCCCAATCTGGAAGCCAGCACATGGAATATAATAGGCTACTTACAAGAGCTAATAAGATTACCTTTATTGTTTTGAATTCTAGTATATAAAACCAGATAATACTTACCTCATTGATTCTTTTCTCATAATCACACTGCATAAAAAGCATTTCATTAGTTAAATGTTTCTCCCAATCCTAGCTATTGTCTTTTTCTGCTGCATGAAAAAGACTCTGAAGCTCATTTGTTCACTCCTTATGGGAAATAGATATAGCAATGATACCAAGCCTTATTTAATCCTCACTTTTCTAAGAAACTTATTAACAGAGGATATTAAGAAAAGAACAACAGCAACAAACACAAACAATAGATGTAGAAAATCTCAGTGACTCTATAAAAGTACTGCTAGAACAATTACATGAGATCAGCAAGGTGCAGGATACACAGTGAGCAAAAAAAATCAGCAATATTCCTATATTCTGAAAATAAACCATTAGAAACCCAAGCTAACACAAACTACTACTTAAAATGGCTCCAAAAATCCTGATGTTTTAAGTCTTAGATAGAAATTTAACAAAAATATATGGAAACTCTATTAGTAGCCGAGAACTATGAAAGTCTTATGAAATAAATTTTAAAAATATGTCAATGATGAGACATACTATGTTCATGGATTAGAAAACTCAACAAAGTAAGAATGTCAGTTCTCTCTAAGTTGACTTATAGGTTTAATACAATTCTTATCAAATCCTAGCAGGAATTTTTTTAGATATAGACAAGCTGATTCTAAAATTTATACAAAAGACCAAAGAATTTGAATAGCTGAAGTAATTTGTAAAAAGAAGAATCAACTTAGAGAAATTATACTACCTGGTTTTAAAAGTTAATATATAGTTAAAGTAAACTACAGAGTGTAGCACTGAAGGATGAATAGACACATGTATAAATAGAAAAGAAAACACAGAAACAGCCCCATATATATATATATATATATATGTATATACTCAACTTATTTTAGATAAAAGTAAAAAGTGATTCAATACAGAAAAGATAATTTTTCCAGCAAATGATTTTGGGACAATTAGACATTCATAGACAAATTTTTTAAAACATATATTAAACTAAATATCACACCTTATGCAAAAACCAACTCAAAATGGGTTATAGATTTAAATGTAAAACTTGTAAGTACAAAACCTTTAGAAGAACACACAGGAGAAAATATTTGTGATCTAAGGTAAAACAAATAATTTTTAGATGTGACACCAAAACCATGACCCATAAAAGGCAAAATGCTAAAATTGACTTCAAAAATTAAAAAAGATTTGTTCTGTTAAAGACATTGTTAAGAGAATGAAATGACAAGTCATAAGCTAAGACAAAATATTTGTAAGTCATTTATCTGGCAAAATATTTCTAGCCAGAGCATGTAAAAAATGCTCTAAATTCAACATCAGAAAAGCGATCAACCCTGTTAGAAAATAGTGCTTCACCATACAGGATATAGTAGAAGGGAAATAAATACATAAAAACATGTTCAACTTTGTTTGCCATTGGGGAAATGCAAATTAAGGCCTCAATGAGATATAAGTGCACACTTAATAAAATAACTAAAATAAAAATTCTAGCAATAAATACCAAGTGCTGATGTAAAGCAAGTGGTTATCTGGAGGGAATGTAAAATGTTACAGTCGGGCTGGAAAATAGCTTAGCAGTTTCTGACAGTTAAATATATACTTACCATGTGACCCAGAAATGGCACTTCTGGGTATTTGCCCTAGAGAAATATTATGACACAAAAACCTGCAAGTGAATGTTGGTAACACTTTCTTATCAACTAAATGTTTATACCCCCTTTCCAAATTCGTATGTTGAAATCCCAACCCCCTGCCTCTGCACCTGTAGCACAGTTGTTACGGTCGGTGTTAGCCACCTACACTGAGGCTGGCAGGTTCAAACCCAGCCTGGGCCAGCTAAACAATGACAACTGCAACAAAAAAAATAGCCAGTCACTGTGGTGGGTGCCTATAGTCCCAGCTACTTGGGAGGCTGAAGCAAGACAATAGCTTAAGTCCAAGAGTTTGAGGTTTCTGTGAGCTGTGATGCCATGGCACTCTACCAAGGGCAACATAGTGAGACTCTGTCTCAAAAAAAAAAAAAAAAGAAAGAAAAGAAAAGAAATCCCAACCCCTAATGTGATAATATTAGGAAATAGAAACTTTGAGAGGCAATTAATTGATGAGAGTGGAGTCTTCCTGAACAGGATTAGTGCCCCTATTACGGAATTATGTGTCTAGGGCTCTCTTGTTCTGCCATGTGAGGATATGCAGAGAAATTAGAAGAGGCCCCTTATCAGAACCCAGTCATGCTACAACCTTGACCTTGAACTTTTAGCCTCCAGAACTATGAGAAATAAATTTTTGTTTTTTTAATTGACCCAGTCTATAGTACTTTGTTACAGTACTTTAATGAATGAAAGAAGGTCATTTTTTTGGCAATATTACAAAAATGAAAAACAGCTCAAATGTCCCTCAACAAGATGGATAAACAAACCATAATATACAAGGGAAAACTACTCAGCAAGAAAAAAGAAACAACCTAACAGTTTAGATAACTTTCAAAGACATAGGCTAAGAGGTGTCACTTTTAATCTTAAAAAATTACCTAATGTATGGTTTCATTTATATAAGATTCTTGGAGTGAAAAAATTATAGTAGTAAAGAAAAGGTTCATGATCTCCAGAATCAAAGTTGGAAAAGGGTGTGATTACCAAAATTTTGCACTAAGGAGTTTTGAGGTGAATAATAAAATATTTCTGTGTCCTGATTGTGGTAGTGGTTACACAAAGATATACATATGTTAAAATTTCATAGGACTATATGTCCCCAAAAAGTGCTTGTAAAAACTGGTAAAATGTGAATAAGATCACAGTAGTTTTTACTGTACTAATGTACATTTTAACATTTGAGACCTTTTTAATAACAACATAAAAGTGTTGTTTTGGCCAGGGCACAGTGACTCACACCTGTAATCCCAGCACTGGGGGAGGCTGAGGTGGGTGGATCACAAGTTTGAGACCAACCTAAGCAAGGGTAAGACCCTATTTCTAAAAAATAGCCAAACAATGCTTACTACTCATTCTGTTTACCATCCTGTGAATAATAAAGTCTTACAGCTGAAAAAGAAAAAAGTCTGGACATGGTGGTGGGCACCTGGAGTCTCAGCTACTTGAGAGCCTCTTGCAAAAGGATCATTTGAGCCCAAGAAGTGGAGGCTGCTGTGAGCTATGATGACATGGCACTCTACCAGGGGCAAGAAAGTGAAACTGTGTCTAAAAAAATAAAAGGTTTATTTTGAATTAAATTCACTAGTAGCTAAGCTAGGGGTGAAAACACTGCCCTCTGTCTGCTGTGGGTCCTTTAGTTGGGTAAATGTTCATCGAACATCTTTTATGTACATCACGTCACAGTACGTGTAGAGGTTAGTGTGTGTGGGGGGGGGGGGTCACTCAGATGGAGAACCCAGAAAATGGAATAAGAACACAAACTACTGCAGTCCAAAGCAGAAAGGAGGTCATTTTTGGCAAAAGAGAAGAACATATCGCAAAGGGGAAACAAGGTAAGAAATTAAATTTGAATTCACATTTTGGGGGTTCTATGTAGACTTTCACTGGAAGAAAAAGAAATAGAAAAAACAAAGGGACAAAAAACCCACTACGATAGATGATGTCAGGGATCTATAACCAAACTTTAAACATCCATCATTCTGTGCCTTATCCTGGATAGAATTAAGTCTGGAACAAGCGTCTATGAATGCTTCCCTTTTTGTTTTTCCTGGAAGAATGTATGAAGTGTACACAAAGGAGATGGCATGAGGGATGGACGCAAGAAGGAGAAAAATTCAACAGCCCCTGTTCCTAAGTAAGAGTCTGCAGTCCTGTTACAAAGTTTCTGCTTTGTCAAGAGGGAGCCATACATTCCTTGCCAGAAGCTGCCCAAATGCCCCACATATATAAATCACTGAATGCCCGCAGAACCCTAGGAGGTGGGAACTGTATCAGCAAGAGCAGAATTCACCTTTGCTTCTCTAAAGCACCAGACTGATTCTGGGCAGCAGCCAAGGAAGTCTCTGCAGGCCTCCACCCCCTATGGACACTGACACATCTCTGCCCCTCTAAAAATCCCCTCTCCTTCATTCCTTCTTATCTGACCCTCCCATTCCACCCACAAAGTCTAAGCCAGGAGCAGTCAATCAGCAACCTACATCCAGGACACATAGAGATGCAATTCACACATTTTCGTTCCTGCTTCCCTCCAAGACTTACGGGAAGCAGCCCCCCAAATTGGGAACAAGTCTGTATTTGTGGCAGACAAAATGCAACAACAATTGTCGTTGCTATCATCCCAATCTTACAGAAGCAGACTTCAAGACTCAGAGAAGTGGGGAAAAAAACTGTCAAAGAGTGCATGGCCAGTTTTAATGATTCTAGATTCTAGACTATGAAACTGGATCTGAACACAAAGCCCAAGATTGTCCCACTACAATTCTCACGCCAAAGTCCTTGCTTATCTCTCGGGTGTGGTGCTTCTAAAATTCTTCTCCTTTACACCATGTGGAAGATCCTCTTGCTGCCTCACCCTGATTCTTTTGCTCCTACCATTTCCATGCACACTGGCCCGATATCCAACTGTCAGGACACCCAGTCCCCAGTTCTTTGTGTGGGGGCTTCCTTAGGCCGTCGGAGCCCACTTGACTCATTTCTAAGTCAGATCAGAAGTGCAAGGGAGAAAATTAATCTTCGGGAGCGTCCCTTGAGTGATGACTGACAGGCTTTAGCTGAGCTTTCTTCTCCTCCCATAAGTTATTTTTTTGTTTCAGTTGTGGCAAAATACGCATAATGTGAAATTGACCACCTTAGCCATTTTCAAGTGTGAAGTTAAGTAGTGTTTAGTACGTTCAAGATCATGCAATCCAGACTTTTTCACCTTGCAAAACTGAGACTTCCATTATTCTGTTTAAACATGAACTGCCCATTTCCCTCGCCCCCCATCCCTTGACAATCACCATTCTACTTTTCTGTCCCTGTAACTGTGACTACTCTGGATTCCTGCAAGTGGAGTCATACAGTGTTTGTCTCCTTGTGAGCGGCTTGTCTTAGCATAGCACCTTCAGAGCTCATCTGTGTTGTAGCATGTGTCAGGATGTCCTTCCGTCTTAAGGCTGAATAATGTTCGCGGTGTTTATGCATCACTTTTTGTCATTCTACTCATCTGCTCCTAGACATGTAGGTTGCTTCCGTCCTTTGGCTATTACAAATAATGCTGCTATAACCATGGGTATACAAGTGCCTGTTTGACTCCCTTCTGTTAACTCTTTTGAGGTACATACCTAGAAATGGAATTAATGGATCATCTGATAATTCCATTTTTAGTTATCTGAGGAGCTACCACATTGACTTCCATGACGATTTACATAGGGGCTGCCCAATTGTACAATCCCAACAAGGGTTCCGATTTCTGCATATCCTTACCAAAAGTTGTTATTTTCGTTTTTATTTTTCCTCTTGTTTTTATAGTAGTCATCCTAATGGAGGTGAGGGGGGTCCCATAAGACTACTGTAAGTGCATGTTAAACTCTGGCTGCCAGGCTTCCCCAGTAGGATGAAGGCTCCAGTGGCCCCCAGGGGTAACCTGCTGTCTTGGTTTCCTTCCCTTCTTTGTTCCACCTGCCTACTTCTCATGTTATATAGAAGCACTGCTTCCTCGTATTACCTTCCAAACAAACCACTTACACCAGAACCCTTACCTCAACTACTGCGTCTGAGAATCCTGAGCTAAGACACGTATCTCAGATCATTTCTTTTCCCTTTAGTATTTATTGACACCTACCTTAATCAGTTACGTTAGACTGAGTGCTTTTTAGCGCTCTTCAGTTTTTTACAGAAGGTTATTTGTCCATACATGCAGGACAGGGTCAGTAATTTCCTAATTAGTCCATGAGCATAATCCACACTCCTACAGAAATACATAGGAGTATAAATAAGAAACCCCTCCATCTTTAATATACTCAAGATTCTTAAAACTGTACACCTTCAGCGAGGGGAGCACACAGCTCTCTGAAGAAGTTGTTTTCCTAGCACTCTGGGAGGCCAAGGCGGGTAGATTGCTTGAACTCAGGAGCTCAAGACCAGCCTAAGCAAGAGTGAGACTCTCTAAAAATTAACCAGGTGTGGCAGGCACCTGTAGTTCCAGCTACTCAGGAAGCTGAGGCAACTAATTGCTTGAGCCCAGGAGTTTGAGGTTGCTGTGAGCTACGATGCCACTGCACTCTACCCAGGGTGACAAAGTGGGTCTCAAAAAAAAAAGAAAAAGAAAATTGTTTTAAAATAATGTTCACTGGTTCATTGCTTCAGAGACTACACATGTTTAACTTGTGCAATATGAGAAATAAATTGCTTGTACACCAAATATTAAAACAGTTCAAGTAGGCTAACTTGGATTCCCAAGTTCATGGCTTTTAGTATAGAATTCTGTTCACAATTTCTCTGACTTTTGTTCATTGCAATGTAGTGGAAGTTTTCGAGGCAAGCTTTCCTTAACAGTGCCAGACACGGTCACTTATCTGTGTCAATCAGGATTTTATCAATACTGTGTCATAATTTGATCGCTCCAGATCTCTTCTTTTTGTATAAATTAAGACAATAAACATATTAAATCATTCCTCATAAAAAAAAAAAAAAAAAAACATTACTGCCGTTTTTCTTATGAGCATGGTGGGGGTTCCAGCATAGTTTAACTGAACCTAAGGAAACAGAAAATCTCCATAGCCATAAAAATGTGTAAGCCATAGATTTACATCAAGCCCTCAGCTGGTTTATAATGCCCCCCCCACCCCCCAACAGCTTCCTCACCTGTGTGCTTAAACATATCCAGTAAAAGAAAGCTACCTTCTGGGGAAGTCTGCTTTGTTTTAAGACATTTCTAATTGCTACAAATATTTCCGCTTTCCCCTCTCATTGTGCTGAAATATTCTTCCCTGCAACTTGCACTCTTTAATGCAGGAGAGCTTTTGTCTGTTTCAAGGGAGCCCTGGAATGTTGTGGAAGTTCTGCCGTGTTCCTGCACGAACAGGCAAGAACTGTGGCAAGACTTTCGATTCCCTGTGCCTTTTGCTACCCAGCAAGAAGAGAGTCCCCCTTCTTCACCGGCCACCCCTAAGCCTCCCCTCTCTAGTCCATCTGTAACATACAGGAAAGTGACGGCAAAGGTATGGATTTCACCAAACTTAATCAGAGCCTTAAGTGGATCAACAGGACTAGCTAGAAGGGGAGTTCGGGGTGCAGGAGAGGGATGGGCAGCTTTCCAGCCCATGAACATATGGCAATAGTTTCATCAAAAGTTCAAGACAGTATTTATTTCATGCTGCAACATCATCCCAAGAAGCACGCAGGCGGAATTTCTAATACATGAACCCTAAATCACATTTTTCAGATCTCCTTCCCTTCCTCAACCCCACCCCCCTTGGTGCTAATTCCTCCTCCTTATTTTGTTTTTTAAAAGATTCCCTGTTCTCCTCGCAAGCTAGGGCAGTATGACTGACTGGAATGTTTTGATTTACTACAGCCCCCTGAATCAATGAATTTCCTCACATTCTGACAACTGAATGGTTAGGGGCCGAGGGGAAGCAATGGTTGGGTGGTGAGAGGTTACTCTAGAGCGGGGGGTGAGGAGAGTAGGAGGTTGGAGCTCCCTGGAGGGGTGTAGCCAGGGGAAGATAAATTACCCCTGTGCTCAGTGTTGAGAGAAAAGAACAGGGGAGAGCCTGGTATCTGAGATGAGCACGCACCAGCATTGAGGGAGAGAGGCTGGCCGTCAATCAGGGGGTTAAAAAATAGAAAAATAAAATGGCAAATTCATTGCAAAAAGATGGAGAACTAGGGAATTAGAAGGCTTCCCCAGTCTCCTCCCCCAACCCTGGCCTGGATTGCCTGGGGCCATGATTATGTTTTGTCTCCTGTTCATTTACTCCCACAGAAATATCTCCATCTGCAGTGTGCATGGGTATTTCTCCAGAGCAAATATACAAGAATTGTGGTGGAAAAGACTAAAAGAGAGGCCTTGTCTTTTCCATCCCCTCCCTTCCTTCCTTTCCTCCTTCCTTTTTTCTTTCCTTCCTTCTTCCCTTCCTTTTTCTCTTTCTCCTATCTTTTATTTCTCCCTCTTTCTTTCTTTCTATCCCTCTTTTTTTCTTTCTTTCCCTTTTACATTCTCTCTTGATTACCAGTCCTTCATTCTTCAAAAATATACTAAACAGCTATTCTCTGTGAGACTCTATGTTAATTATAAGGAAAAAATAGACTTCTAAGGTATGACACAATTCAATTCAAAAGACATCGACTCATCAAACCCTCTACCGTATGCTGGAGAAGCTGGGTCTACAATGAAGAACACAGCATTGATTGTGACCTCAAGAAACCTGTCACTTTGTAGGAGAAGACAAACGCCATTACCCATTGGTTTAACCATTAAATCCTTAGGCAAAATGTTGAGCCTATTGACTATTTTTAACTCTATAACATGCAGGGCCATAGAATGAATGAATATGACAATGAAAACAACTACATTTGTTAAATCATCTGTGATATCACAGGTAAAAATATATATTTTATTGTTTATCCTTTTCCTGACCTTGTAAGAGAGATGGTTAATTCCTGGCTAATCACCTTTCACAGAAGAGGAAAAGAGACACAAAGAGGTTAGGCAATTTGTCAGTTTTAAACACCACCAAGAGGTAAAACAAAGATGCTAATTCAGGTCTGCCTGATGCCAGTGCACAATGTTTTCCTACTTCTCCATGCCCCTTTTTGCAAAAATATGTGCATGAAAAACAAGTAGGCATTATTCATTTCAAGTTGATAAAGCTAAAACTTTTCTAATTCATCCTAATTGGTAGATACTAAAGTTGCAGGATATTTTGCAAGGCATGACTATTCACAAATAGATATACAAATATAACTGGCCTATCCCCATGTTATATCAGCATGAACTCTATAACATGGACACCTGAATTTTTCTATTTCAAAAGCTACCCTGTAGGATGACAGGACTTCAGTACCATCCAGATAAAATGTTTTTCTAATTATTTTTGGTATCTGCATAGGGTCAGTAGTAATGTTAGGTCCGTCTGACTGTTCTCTGGCTTCTCAGTTCTCAGTGTCAAGAATGAATAGTGATACCAAGTCACACCGATGATGGAGTAACCACAGATACGAAGCAATCCACATTCAACATTTATTGCAAAGCTAAAGAATTCTCAGAGGGAGAAACGGGTCTCACACTGCAAATGGAGAAAGCCCCTGAAGTCTGAGCACACACTGTCTTTTATGTGCTCACTAGTTTGTCCCAACTATCTCTTGGCAGGAATGATTTCCGTTTCCTATCCTTAGGGGTGATTAACAGGTTGGGGTTATATAACAGATTACACAATAGATTACATAACAGTTTAGGTTATATGACAGTTTCCTCACTATGCATGCGTCCTCCCAGAATCCTTCATGAAAAATCCACCATACTAATTAGATGGTAATGAGCCCCAGGTCAGTTATAGGCCGCTAGGAGCTCCTTCCTGTCTATGTGTCTGCCAGTGAACAGTTCCTAGCCACAGTTTGGTTCCTAGCTACAATTCTGTCCCCTCTCTATGCCCCTACCTTGTCACCTGTTTACCCTCCACCAGACCTAGCAGTAACTCAACTGTTGTTTTCTGTTTCGACCCCTTCCCTTATGCCCCCTGCTCAAAAATCATAGGGCAGTTGTCATCATAAACATGGTACTCAAGACCCTGAAACAGAATGCTGTGCTGTTGCTGAAGGAAATGAATCCCCAGGTCCCCTAAAAATGCTCTTCCAGAGGTTTGTTTATCACTCCTGCTATGTGCCTAAGGTATGTCATCAGGGAGGCCCTGCTATGGAATAAGTCACTCCGCACACACTCCTACACACCCTAGCAGTGAGTTGGGGGCTCTCTGATTTGCCAAGCCCTGCTGTTTTTTCCTACAGTACCAATTGCCACAGCACTGAGCTGTATTTCAGGAATAAAGGGAGAGAATTCTCTGCTCCTCATCTCTGCGTGACCTTTAACAACATGAGCCTGAAGAAAATTTCCTTGTATGGTCTATATTGATTGCAAAACTCATCAGTTCTCTTTGCATTCACATCTATTGTTAGGGGCTTTGGCCTTGTGATTTGATCCGATGGGATAATAGTATACCTGATGTAAACCAGGACTTGAAAAAGTACTTTCAAGAATTTGAAAGTCTGCCTGGGCCCAACTGCAAAAGGATGAAATAGTTGTCTCAGCCAAGATAATTTCATTTATTAGTTTGTTTATTTGTTTTCTTATTTAACATTTTTTAATGTTTATAGGTTTAGGGAAGTTTTATTGCATGGATATAGTGTGTAGATGTGAAATCTGGACTTCAGCGAAACCATTACCTTAATAGTGTTAATTGTACTCATTAAATAGTATGTTCATCCTTTATTCTCTCCACCTTCCCTTCCACAAGACTATTTTAGATCCATCTGAGTCCCAGAAAGACCAAAGGAACTTTCCAACTGAGAACAATCTGATTCAACAAAACTGCCATATCAAGTCTTAGCCTTTTGAAAAACAACATATGATTGTTTACACCACTACATTTGTTATTCAGCTGTAGCCAACTGATAAATTGTGAGTTGTTTCACAATTGTCTAATGAAAATTGATTGTTTAGCTCTTGCTACCAATATTTTTTTATACCCCCAGGAGAGTTCTTCCAGTCAGAACCCTCCTGAGAAAGAAAACATTATCCTTCTCTTTCCACTCTTCTACAACCCTCCTTTCCTTTCCACCTTCTCTCCCAGAGATCTGCTCAGGAAACTAGACTATGGTGAAGTCAAAATCATGAGCTTTTGCCCACTCTACCTTCCTACTCTTCAGCCCCTCCCTTCTCTTGGCCCCCTCTCATCAAGGTACAAACATATTTCCTCCTCCTCAAATAAGAGGAAAAAGTAAATACAACCCTCTCATATAAGTTAATTCATGCAAATAGATGCCTATGGGTCTACCAATTCTGTCACTTCATTAGGCATACATAGACAAGACTGGATTCCCATCAAACCAAGAACTGAAAAAATAAATGTAAGTAAACTAATTAATATACATCCTGCCCCCCATATCCAGGAGTTACACATCCTCAGAGTTAATCAACCATGGATAAAAAATATTAACATTTGGAAAAAATAAAAACCAAAAAATATAGTATAACAAATATTTACATAGCATTTACATTGTATTAGGCACTATAAGTAATCTAGAGGTGATCTAAAGTATACAAAAGGGTATGCTTAGGTCATGTGCAAATACTTTGCCATTTCATATAAGGGACTTGAGCATCCTTGGATTTTTGTACATAGAGGGCATTCTTGACCCAATATCTAGTGCACTAGTACATCATAGACCCCCATACACAGACACACACTTAGATGTGACTTGTACAAACTACATAAACACCATAAGATTAAGTCAACCTGAATAAGTAAGGGAGGTCCTGAAGAGTGAAGTCAGAGAAGACTGTATTATATAATAACAATATATTGGTACACTAGGCAGATGTGCTTACTTTGTTCTCTATCATACATGAGCATCACACATACCCTTTCTGAGTTGGAGCAGACTCTGAATTAGCAGGGCACGAATTGACAATGCTGTGGGGACTTCATCCTACCTTATGATTTGGCCAAGAAGACGTGGCAAGGCACTATCCCAAGCCCTGCCAGCTTATTCAACTGGCACCAGAGTAAATCAGCTCTGTTCTTATTTCTAAGAAACTTTCCTTTATAGTCTCATCTTCTAGACACCTAAAAATGGGTCCTCTTTTCCTTTGATCCATGTTCTGCCTTTATTTAACACAACCCTCAACATCAAGAACAGCTTGTCTTCCTTTCTTAGCAAAAAAAAACAAAAACAAAACAAAAAGTCTCTGCCTTTCATGAGTAATATGTCTTTTATAAAATATTTCACAAAGATCAACTATGAGTATGTAAGTTCAGTAAAGGTAGCACAGCACCAACCCAGGTGTCAAGAGACACAGTTTAATCACAGCTCTGTCTCCAACTTACTTGATGAATGTGGACAAGTCATGTCAGGCTGGATCTTTGCCATATTGTCTTTGAAATGCAGACCTATGCTATATGTGGGCTCTAGGATATGAGTTGATCCTGAGGTTCTCAAACTGTATCACAAAGCTTGAAGCTATACTTCTTGAGGATCCAGATCTCAAACTCTCATTATGTTCCTGGTGAGGACACTGGGATCCTCAGCTTGGACCACATCAGTAGATTTCTGTGTTGGTTACTTGTTTCCACTCTTGCTTTGCTACAATTAACTCTCCACATAGGGTTATGGAGTGATGTCCATAAACACAAATCAGGTTACATCCCTTTCTTGTATAAGCACTCTGAGTATTTCCCATTGATCTTTTAACAGAATTCAAACACCTACTAGGCTCAACTTGCCCCTTACCAACATCAGCAACCTCATCTCTCACTGCTGTCCCACATTGGTGACCAGCAAGGAAACAGGAACCTCAGTCTTCAAATCACATGTAATTAAATTTCTCTAGCAACCTGAATTGCCTAGAAAGTGGATTGTTACCCAAGAGACTCAGTAAGAAAACACAGATCTGATGACACCTGGATCTTGGCATTGTGAGCCCTTACGCAGAGCCTATTACACTTTTTGTGAGACCCAGCCAAACCAAACTGGACTGACAGGAATGTAAGATAATGAATTTGTGTTTTTGAAGGCCACTAATGAGATAATAAATTTTTACAGCAGCAATAGAAAACTAACCTAACAAGAGACAGAGCTCATCTGCAAAGACTCCAATGAAGAAAGAGATGGCAAATCTCCTTCTATCTATTGTAACTGTTTCTTCTCTCTTAGAACGTATCACTCTATCTTGAAGTAACATAAATCCTAAAACTCAAATTACTCATGGCTCTGGATGAAATCTCACCTGACATCACTGACCTGCCATTATGAATAGAAATGTGGAAGTCAGGCTCTATATGAAGCAAGTTGGTTCCCCTGCAGTCTTGTGATCCACTCTTTGTGACACACTTAAAGATGGTTAAGGATAGAGTCAAGCATGCTCAACACGGAAAAGAGCCTGTAAATTATAAAATACCAGGAATGTGGAGTCATTTTGCAAAGAGAAGGGGGCTCAGGGGAGACAAACGTCTGCAGGGCCTCAGGGGGGTAAGGAAACAGACTTCTTTTAGTACCAGAGAAGAGAAATTAAACTAATGGGAGCATATTCTAGACAGCTTACTGTCAAGGAAAAAAGTGCCATCCATAAAAGGTATTGAGGACTGCCTTTTGGAGTACTTAAATTTAGGATGTTGTACTTAAAGAGCATGACCAAATTGACGGAAATTAGAACACTGCAGAATCTCTGGTCTAACATGTCCATGTTAGCCATGACTGCACCAAGGCCCAAAGAGTAAGACTTATCACCTGACCTTTAAAGTTATTATGAAATTCTGTCTAAATTATTCTTGTTGTACAAAAGCCATAAAATTGTCTCAATGTATAACAAAAAAAAGCATTTAACACAATTTGATATTCTTTTATATGAATAACTTTCAAGAAAGTAGGTGTAGAAGGAAAATAGCTCAATGCAATAAAAGCCATATACAAGAAACCCAAAGCTAGCATCACATTCAATTGTAAAAAGGGGAAAGCTTTTCCTGTAAAATCAGAAATATGAGGTAGGAAAATTAAGTTCACAAACTCATCCTAGAATAAGTGCTGCATGTCTCATTGCTGAATATCACCATGGTCACTATCAAAGTACCCCCTTTGACCATCTGGTGACTGTGGTGATGTTAATCAATGAGGTATGTAGCACTTTTTCTAGGATAAGTTCATGAACTTAATTGTTAGACTTTTCTATAATGATAGCTCTGACAGTCATTCCAGAAAAGGAGTTCCAAAATTGAAAAGTAATAAGCAATTTCTGGAAGGGAGCATTTAGATACAATAAACATATTGATGCATCAGAAACCCGAAAGAGGAACGATAGAGATAGAAATCTGGAGAGACTTAAAAAG
>CAUYQV010165354.1:0-18521 GCA_963574575.1 Galagoides demidoff | reverse complement strand
AGTGGCTCACACCTATAATCCTCGTACTCTGGGAGGCGAAGGAGGATGGATTGCCTGAGCTCCTGTAGGGGAGAGGAGGAGGGATTGCTGGAGCTCCATCAGGGGCTCCAACAGGGAGATCCCCATCTCCAACAAAAAATAGCCAGGTGTTGTGGCAGGTTCCTATAGTCCCAGCTACTCAGGAGGCTGAGGCAAGAGGATCTCCTGAGCCCAAGAGTTTGAGGTTGCTGTGAGCTATGATGCCATGGCACTCCACCAAGGGCAACAAAGTCAAACTCTCTCTTAAGAAAAAAAAAGAAAAAAGATATCAGCTTTTTCTCTTATGAAAATAATTATTTAGTTCTTTTTTCTCAATATGCTGTATACATATTTGGACTAACATGGGTTAAAAAGAATATGATCTGGGGGAAATTAGGTTATTAGAAAAATAAATTCTCACAGCAAGTGTTACCCATCATAAGTTTGTAGTGAGAAAATGTTATCTTAAAGAGCAAAGATGAAGACTTTTAGATATAGCTAATTGGTGACTGCTAAAACTTCTCAATGTAAAGCTCTAAAATTTAGATTTTTTTCTGTCCATAAATAGACCTTAGGAACACATGGCAAAAGGATGTATTTCCAAAACAATGTGAACATTTGAAAATGGAATCTCTTTTCCAATTCTAAAAGAACATTTCCAATATGCTGAAAGCTTAGAATTTCAAAGACTATACTTATCTTGCTTCTTAGAAAACTTATTTTCTGTAAACAAGTGGACTCCTATTCAGTCTTTGAGAATTCCAACTGCATGTTCAGGGAGGCACTTTTAAATTGGGCAAGAGGGCGTAAGAGACAGTTTTGAACCTGAGTGTCAGGATCTGCTTCTGACACCACTTGTCAGGGCCCGGTGCTGGCCAGGTCTCGGGCCCAGCTTAGGTAGGTTCTGGACGTGGACTGCTAAACTACCTTGCTCAGGAACAGTTTATTTTAGGTGCTTGAGGGCTATCTACTTTAGCTTGAGAGAGAGAGTGTGTCTTAGAGAGAGTAAAGCAGTCTTCTTAGCATAGATAGATCTTAGTCTTTGGCAGAGCTTTGTAATCTTTGGCAGAGAGATGCCGTCCTGGCGTTCTACAGGAAGGGGAGGAGACGGAGCCAGGGTAAGTGAGTCCGTAATAGAAAGAGCATGCTTCCCGACTGCGTGCTCCCCCAACCTAATATAAGGCTGAGCTCGTGCTTCTCAGCACCACAGGTGTAGACACTGCCAAGTCACCACTGCTCTCATCTCCCGAGCTCTCACACTTGTTAGGCGAGCTAAATCTCTCTCCATGCCCTTTCCACCAAGGTATTCCATTACTGAGCTACAGGTATTTCTTATAACTCTCATTCCTCCTAGCCATAAGCTATACTGGCTGCTACACCTGAGCTTGAGAGAAAATGCTAATTAATCCAGTGCCTAGGACCTTAGAAACCCTCAATGAGAATAAATGTTTCTTATTCAGTTCTGGTGTTTTATTTCTCCTTTGGACTCTGTAAATAGGCAGTTTAGAATTATTTGTGCCCATATTTCCTTGGGAATAGGTAAAAATGGTAGTAATTATGAAGAATAAGCACCCAAGATCCATATCTTGTGATAAAATGCAATTTATAGCTGTGTTCAACTGAGAATTTCCTAGTAATATACATCATTTTGTAATAAATTAATTAGGAAAACACAGCAAGCAATTCCTATCAGTGGCTATGATTATTATGTATACTCTCAGGTCAAATTCTTCAGGGTAACTTCCCCGTAGGGGTGTGTGTATGTGGGAGGGATAATGATGTGTGGAAGCAGGATTCCTACCTGGGCCTGGAAGACACAATACGTAGACATGGGACAGGGGCAAACTAGTGGAATTAGGAGAGGTGTCCTTTCTTTCTTTTCTTTTCTTTTTTTTTTTTTTTTTGCAGTTTTTGGCTGGGGCTGGGTTTGAACCCGCCACCTCCAGCATATGGGGCTGGCGCCCTACCCCCTTGAGCCAAAGGCCTGATGTGTCCTTTCTATTAAGCAGTCATCAGACCCTGGAAGACACAATTATTCTCTCTGGTCCTTACTTGTCTCAAGTATCTGTACAGTAGGAATTTGCCTCCATGACATTTACCCTGCTCTGATGTGTGATTCTCTTTGAGAGACAACAGCATTCTTATGTGGATAAATTGGAGACAGTCGTTGGCTGTCAGACACAGTTGTGTCTGAAATTAAGATTAAAGCCTATGAGTCTTTAGTGAATAAAATGGAAATAAATGCTGAAAATTCCCCTGCCTACCTTGAAGGGGTACCCTGGAGTGAGAAATTGTTTTCTCAGTTAAGGTTTCTCTTTTCAGGTGTTTTGTAGAAGCCTAAAGACTCAGTCAGTGGGTGTGAGTCATCTAGCTGTGGTAAGATTAGAAATTCCTAAAACATGATACAGGAGTCCAGAGTTTGAGGCAGGGAAAATGAAGGGAAGCAGCCCTCCAGGGCTTTTATCCCCCACCCCCACCACCCTGTACCCTATCAGGGTGATACCGGCTTTGTAAACTTCTGGAGAATTCGCTCTTTCTCACTGTTATGTGACAGGTTAAGCAGAATAGGTGCCAGTTCTTCTTTATAGGTCTGGTAAAATTCAGCTGTGAATCCATCTAGGGCGGCTCCTTCTTTTGTTAGGAGATTTTTTATGACTGTTTCCATCTCAGTACTTGGTACTGATGTGTCCAGCGTTTCTGTTTCTTCCTGAGTCAGCCTTGGGGAGGCTGTGTTTTTCCAAGAATTTATCCATTTCTCTAGGTTTTCTGGTTTGTGTGGGTAGAGGTTTTCACAGGAGTTAAAACCTCTTGTTGTATTTTGTATTTCCATGATGTCAGTTGTAATGTCCCCTTTTAAAATTTTTGATTGTGCTTATTTGCATTCCCACTCTTTTATTTCTGGTTAATCTAGTGGTCTGTTGATTCTGTTTATCTTTTCCAAGACCTAATGTTTTGTTTCATTGATCCTTTGCTGTTTTTTTTTTTTGCTTCCATTTCATTTTGTTCTGCTCTGAGCTTTGCCATTTCTTCCCTCCTCCTAGCTTGGGTTTGGTTTGTTCTCTTCTTTCTAGTTCCTTGAGGTGTGACATTATGGTGTGAATTTGTGATCTTTCTGTCTTCCTGTTGTAAACAATGAATGCTATACCTTTCTCCTTAAAACTGCTTTTGTTATATTTGTAAGATTTGGGAATCTTGTGTCACCTTTGTCATTCATTCAAACCATTTTTTAATTTCTGTCTTGCTTTCATCAGTAACCCAAGGATCATTCAGCAGCAAGTTATTTAATTTCCATGTATTTGTGTAGTTTCAAGAGTTCTTCTTGGAATTATTTCTGGTTTTATTTCACTGTGGTTTGAGAAGATGTGTGGCATGATTTCAGTTTTTCTAAATTTGTTGAGACTTGATTTGAGGCCTAAAGTATGATCTATCTTGGAAGATGCCCCATGTGCTAATAAGAAGAATATATAACCTACACTTTTTGGGCAAATGTTATGTAAATGTCTGCTAGGTACATTTGTTCTGGAGTTCCATTTAATTCCAGTGTTTTTTGTTGATCTTCTGCCTCAACGATATGTCCAGATCTGTCAGCGGAGTTCTAGAATGTTGCTAGATCTACTGCTTAGATCTTGTATAATTTGCTTTATGAATTGAGGTGCTCCTATGTTAGGTACATACATACTTAGGATTGTTGTATCTTCCCCTTAAATTGATATCATTATCATTATATATTGGCCACCTTTGGTCTTTTAATCACTGTGGTGGACTCAAAGTGAATTTTATCTCTATGAAAATAGCTACTATGCCTTGCTTTTTCTTTCCATTCATGTGTAATATCTATTTTCCTCACCCCTTTACTTTGAGCATATGAGAATCTTTGCAAGTTAAATGGGAGGCAGCATATAGTTGAGCTGTGGTTTTTAATCCAGTCAGCCAATCTGTCTTTTAAAGGGGGGGGCATTAAGACCGTTCACATTCAGTGTTAGTGTTGATACTGATATGGAAGATACTGTTATTTTGATTGTTACCTATTGTTTGTTCTCTCCCCTGTGTTATTGTTTCATAAGAGCTATGAGTTTTAACTTTTGGGTGTTTTTATACCTCTGGTCATAAACTAACTTTCTTAAATTTTCCATATGTGCAGATAGTCACCTGTTTTCAATCTTTTTCTCTTCTGCTTCCTCTTCATCATCTTCCTTTCTTCTTCTCTCCCTCTCTTTTTCCGTTTTCTCAAAAGCCAAGGCAAGTACTTACCATTTTGGTGAAATATATACAAGATCACAAGGAGGAAACTGATTTTTTTGTTTTTGTAAAATTGGTGGACTTGGATACTATTGAAAAAGGGAGAAAATGGAAGACAGAAGGGGTGGAGATGGGGAAGAGCCCTGCAGAGCCTGCAGAGACCAGTGGGAGAAAGAGAATTCTGAGCTGATTTGAAAGACTAACTGGGGACATACTCTGCTAATTGTGCTTTTCCACTTATTTGTGTCATAATAATAAAAACCAAAGTCTTTTGCAGCTGCTGTTTTAGGAAAAAGTAATTGGTGCAATCTGCTTATTTAATATTTTTAGATCCTTAAAAATCAGCCAATTAGCATTCCCACGAGCTACTTGAAATCCCTAAGTAGCTCCTAGGTAATGCTAAGTTGGCCCCAGGCGTCCTCTTCCCACAGTGCTTTTCAGGCAACTGCTCAGTTTGGGTGAGGACAATGTTTCCATCACCCACTTGAAGTCTCCTTGGCCTGCTTTCCTGAAGCAGAGTAATAGAGATCCTAATTAAAAATGAAAATGAGCAGTTGCTAATTGCTCTTCCTTTTACAGAACGCTGTTTCATTTACAGAGGTTGGACGTTCCTATTTAACCACTAACATCTCTCTGAGCTCGGGATTCAAAGAACCTGGACAAATACCCGTAAGTCAATTTAGTTCCTGAAAGCCCTGGGTGCTTTTTCTTCCATGATTATTTTTACTTTGAGGACATCTAGTGGAAGTTTATTGGCTGTGTTCTTCAAAGGCAAACAAGAACTTCAGGAGTAGCATGTTGTGGGTATCTATTTTTCTCATCTTTTTTTTTTTTTTGAAGTTTTGGCCAGGGCTGGGTTTGAACCTGCCACCTCCGGCATATGGGGCCTGCGCCCTACTCCTTTGAGCCACAGGTGCCACCCCTTTCTCAGCTCTTTCACACTTACAGCCAGGACTTCTGTTAAGGCTGAGCAGGAAACTGCCACGGAGGGCTGACGGCAGAGGTTGGGGTGACAGTTGCTGCAGCTAACTTCTTTCTCTTACCTTTCACTGTTAATCAGACAAAATTCCCTTGGCCTAATTAATGAGCTCTTTGTTTGTTGACATAAACAGATCTCTTTTAAAGACTGCAGAATGACCATAATCTGGCCAATTCATCAACTAATTAACAGATACTTTCAGTCTGCTTTGGGCAGACATTTGGAGGGGAATACCAAGATAAGACAAAGACCTGAGTAAAAGGGAATTTTCTACTCTTTTATTCTGTTTGGGCTTGACTTTTATTGAGTAGCATGTTGATGAGAGGAAAGAGCACCAGTCTTTTTCAAATCCTGACAATGAGGGACTTTTTTTCAGTTATGTCCTTAAAGTCAAGCAAGGATGGAATAATCTCCCCGAGTCTCTTTTTCCTCATCTGTAAAGTGGAAGTGTTTGTACTTAGTTCACTAAGGTGGTTATGATGATGACATGAAACCTGGAGATAATTCATTGGGGCCTTGTGACTGGAAGATGTTGAGTAATTATTAACATCCACTGTGTATTCCCTTCTGTTGGCTGGACAGAAGAGCCCACTTTACCATCTTACTCTGCAATATGGCATTCTGAGCCATCCCCATCTGAGTCACAGGAGCTAAACACATCTCACAGCTTCAGTTGAGATCCACTGACTTGCCCTGATCTTTCTCACAAACTTGTTTCATAAGGTTTATAGATCCTGTAAATCACACAGAATTAAATCTGTGTAGACAGAATTTCTGATATTTATGATATGCAGTATCAAAATTGACTTAGTAGTAAATTTCCTGATAGTCATGGGTTCAAGAAGAGGTGAATGGTCTTCTTGTTGTCTTGGAAACTGCTGAGATATATATATATATATATATATTTTTTTCATTTGGCATGAATTTAGACAAAATGGGTTCTAAGATCCTCACTGCATATATTACAATGTCCGAACATTTTAATATGATGTCAGGTAGCCACATAATCTAGTCTCTCCCCACCTCTCTAGCTTCATCTTGAGCTGCTCTCGCCTTGCTCATTATATTCCTACCCAACCATTTTTAAAAATCTTTTTTGAACCAACTGTCTTTTCTGCTGAGACACTAGCCACAGTTTTCTTCTTCTTGGGCCCCTTCTTCTCCTGCTCTTCATCTGGCTGCTTCCTATTCATTTTTTTTACAATTAGCATAAATGTTGTTTCCTCAAGAGAGATTGTTCCTAACCCTTCCTTATTCTCATTCCTTATATTTCTCCTTTCTAGCACCTATCATAATTTCTAATCATGTGTTTATGTTGTTAATCGCTTGCTGATTATCTCTGTCCCCACTAGAGAAACGTATACTCAATGAGAACAGGAGCATGCCTGCTCTCTTCCCTGAACCTAGTATAGTGCCTGGTTCATGCAAGATGTTTAATACTGAGTGGCTGAAACCTAGCCCTTCTGGTAAAAAAAGGCTATGGTTTTATGACTCATTTCCACACTCTGTCATGCCCCACATTTCCCTTGACAAAGCTTTTGTTTTATTTAGTAGCCCTATGGGAAATTCCCTTTGCCTCAGAGATTATTTTTGGTTAACGATAACTTCAAAAATAGTTCATCTTACAAGGGTACATGTGAATCTTTCTAAATGTAGAATACAAATATCTTAACACAATAACTAAGAAAATGATATGGAGGCTATGTCAACCAGTTCGATGAAAAATATTTCAGATTGTATATAGAACCAGTATACTATACCCCATGATTGCATTAATGTACACAGCTATGATTTAATAAAAAGCCAAAAAAGGCAAAAGAAACGATAACTTCAAATGAGCAAAAGTTGGTTTGCAGGAAAGATTCCTTATATAATCTTTATCTATCATTTAAAAAAATTATTTTCTTTTTTTTAAATAGGCAATTAAATTAATAGGCAATTAAATTTATGTTTTTTACAATTTTTTTTGTGCAAACTTATAAATAACAGCACAAATCTCATTGGGACAAATTCCTATCACAACAGGTATCTTTGTGTGATTAAGGGATTTTTCAAGCTCTGTTTGTGGGCTGAAAATTAATCCAAAAATCCAGTCTATTCTTTAGATTCTTGTCAAAATTCCAAGACCTTACTCTCTCCATGTTATTAAACCTTACCTGTCAGTGAACTATTAAGAAAGGTATTAAGGATTGCTAAAATTTGACATTCATAAACACAATACATTAATAAAGTTTATCAAAGACTTAAATTTCTTATTCTTTTAACATATTTATCTGGCACAATGTCTTGGCAATTGTGAAACATTCAGGTAATAAATTTCTAGGAGTACATATTATTAGCTGTCATAGTATCATTTTGGAATATGTTTTGTGTTTCATTTCCTGTTAATATTACTTTTGTAAAATTAGAAATTGCAATTCATCCAACTTGATTCATTTTTGTTTAACTTGTAGATTGTTTCATTAGCCTTATAATATGAAGAGAGGTATATTTAAACCAGTAGTATTTTAGCTCATGATTTTACAAAATCTTTCAGATTTGTGTATCTTATAGTTGAAATATGAGTAGTTTTGCTTTGTTTTAGCTTCTCAGAAAGCAGAGCCTGAAACAATCTCTTTCATGCAGGTAGTTTATTTGAAAAGTGATTTCAAGAGTGAGGGAATGGGAAGAATGAGACAGGAAAGGAGGAAAATTCAATATGAGGTGTACTATTGAGTTGTTGCTATGATCAACGGTTCATTCAGATCCCCCTGAAACTTCTTCAGAATCTGAAAGGTTCACCTTGGGCTGCTGTCCAGGTGATTCATTCACACTTCCACATTCTTTACTACTTAAAGCAGACTGTGTATGATCTTGTCCTATATGGGGATTGGCCCTAGGTTCTTCAGGGCACTTTCCAGGTTGCCCATCACAGTATCAGTGAAAAGTTCTGAGGTAGAAAGTAAGAAGACTCTTGGGGCTCTTGGTGGGATCTTTCAGCACATGGTTGCATTGGGTCTGAGTTTGCTTGGAGCCATGTCCCACAGCGTAGCTGTAATCTGAGGTGGCCAGAGAAGTTGGGCTGTGGGGCACCACAGGCAGCTGCTAACTATCCGTACTCCTGCTGATAGAGTAAAAGTATACACAACTAATTCCATAAATCAGAGTACAGACTAATAATACTATTATCATTAATTATTATTTTTATTCACTAGAAAGTGGCAATAAATGGGTATATAAGCCTCAAAATTTTTTGCCCTGCCTAAGATGCATTTGCAATCCAACACTTTTTACTAAAAGCGAAACTGATTGAAATTCCCTTCTTTTTGCTGCCCTTATCACCTTCGTTTGTGCTTATATGATCTTACCTAGCCATAAATGCCACATTTCAAGAAAAGTCTTTCTATAGTATTCTAGTCAGAAGCAATTTCTCTCTTTTGAGGTCTAATAGTCTCTTGTCATACTTTTAAATAGATTTTATTAGAATATCTTTCAAATATTCGACTAGTTCATTCAACTCAATTTTGTGCTACTTTGACTTTTGAGTGACTTTCTTCATTTAAAAAACCCTAGTTGGTTCCTAACCGCCTTCCTTGGTAAGCTTCTAATTCCCGCTGTCCTTTAAAGTTTAGCTCAGGAACCCTCCAGAAGCTCTCTCTCCCGTTCACTGGTCACTGCACACCCAGATCAACCTGTGCCTGACTCTGCTGAAACAGTTATGATGCTGAGCTGTCAATTTAGTTTATTTCTCCCCACTAGACCAGGCTTCTCAAGGGGATGTAGCCTGGTTTTTCATTAGCGCTCAATACCGTGGCTTTAACATTAATACCTGTTCAATAAAATTAATGAGCTTTATTTTCTCGACTAGACATCAGACTCCTTTAGATCACAGATTATGAGAAGGATTTTATTCAATCCTGTATTTCCCCATCTATCATAATGTCTTAAATAGCACATGCTTTAAAAATATTTACACAATGCTAAGGGAAAATCCCTAAAATCTCCTCATCTCTATAAGAAAATGGGGTTATAAAAACATCTCTGACTCAAAACAAAAAAAATCTCTGACTCAGTTTTTTGGCATCTGCAGATTGCGTTTCTATTTTAGAAACTCTAAGAATAAAAACATAATGACAAATTCCTAGGTGTCTGCAGAGTGTATTTATTTTGTAAATTTTAAATCAAAATAGTGGTTCAGACTGTTTCAACGAAAGTGAGAAATGAGAAATGTGTCAATAATGCACTCACTGAGTCAATGAGATTGAGAATGAGAAACCAGTTGTGAAGGCCTGTGCAGTCATTGCTTATTGGAGATTTCTCCTACCATGTACAGTGGTACCTCCCAGAAGAGGTAACTTGATGGGGCAGTGCCTGTGGCTCAAAGGAGTAGGGTGCTGGCTGCATATGCTGGAGGTGGTGGGTTCAAACCCAGCCCCAGCCAAAAATAAAAAAGCAAGTTGACGTGTGGTTGACCTAAGAAAGTCAACCTTACATATTGTGGTTGACCTGACATATTGCAAAAAGAAAGTTTTGAATGGATTACATTATTATAGTAAAATTTGTAAAGCTCATCATGTTTTCACGTAATCCTTAATTTTTATTCCAGTTTTCTTTTTCTATTTGTATAGCTCAGCTTTGATGGGATGTGAAATGCTCTTAGAATAAAAAAAAACATTTCTATCATTTCTATTAGTGCAAAAAATAATATACGGAATTTCTTAGGATCAAACATTAAGTTCTTATGGTAAAAATGATGATTCTCTTGAATTTTGACCCATTCTCTTTTTTTCAAAATCTGAGTGTGTCTGCGGATAGTGTAAATAAGGCTGCAGAAATGAGGTGAAGTGAGGCATTTTCAATAAAAATTTAGATTTCATGTTTTATTCAGAATTAATTCAAATTAACAATGTTTTCAAAGTCAAGTATTTCTGGAAGGATTAGGTTGTGTGTATGTGCACATGTGCTGAGTGCGTTTGGCGGAATTATAACTCTTCTTTATATGAATGCCAGCTTACTCAAACACACACACACACATATATATAGATACACATGTATAGTTTTTATGACCTAGCTGGATTTTGTTGGTTGGAAAAAATAGCTATTTAGACAGAAGTGTGGGTGGAGGAAAGGGCAGACAATTTTGAGCATGGAATATGTCAGGGCGAAGGCAGGCCTGGTGGTGGGTCCATAATTCTGAGGGCCATTGGAAACTTGAGGGTTCATGGAAAGTGATAAATGTGGTGGTTAAGATGTGTTAGCTGGTAAGTGGAAAAGCTACAATTCTATATAACTTTGGGTAAATTGTCCAATCCCTCTGGGCAAGTTTCTGTTAATTTTCTCATTTGCAAGATGTGAATAATAATAGGACTATCTCATAGGAATACGGTGCTAATTAAATTAATACATATAAAATGCTTAACACATGAGGACATAAGACTATCAATCTCCTTCCCTTTTTCCTCCTCCTCTTATTGGTCTTTCTTCTCTTCCTTCACTTCCTCATTGGCCCCCAACATATCAGGATATGCAAGAAATATCCAAAAATGAAGCCAGACAGATAATTCCTCTGAACTGTGATCACACTTTTATCATCCTGTAGCCATCCTGTGACTTCTATCATCTATAACCCTATCAATAATACCCTGTCCTGGGTGGCGCCCATAGCTCAGTGAGTAGGGCTCCAGCCACACACACTGAGGCTGGCTGATTCGAGCCCCAGCCCATGCCTGCTAAACAACAATGACAACTGCAACCAAAATATGGTTGGGTGCTGTGGCAGGCACCTGTGGTCCCAGCTACTCAGGCGGTGGAGGCAAGAGACTCACTTAAACCCAAGAGTTTGAGGTTGCTGTGAGCTGTGACGCAACAGCACTCTACCGAGGGCGACATAGTAAGACTGCCTCAAAAAAAAAAATTAATAATCCTGGCAAAGAGCAAGTAGCAGGAACCACAAAGTCCTCTACTCTAAGACTCCTGGCCACATGTACCCACAAAGTCCTTGGTTACCATAGGATTATAGGGAGGTCCTGGCAGCAATCCCTCTCACACTAGGCTGAAAGGTCTAACTGGTTGCCTCTGAGTCATATGGTTCTCTTGACTCATCACTTTGTCTTTAAAAGAAGTAAATTTCTGGTCCTGAGTATTGCTGGGCCATCTCAACCTCAGAACATACATGTGGGTGTGTCTAAGTTCTCCTTTGTCCCAAAGTGACTGTTTGTGCACTATTTAGTGACTGTCTCTCATTCTAGACCATGTGCATTTAAAATCCAGCTAAAAGAGTTACAACCAATAAATATTGAGCAGTCACCATGTACCAAGCACTTTACCAAATACATTCTGCATTTTTTATGTCATCCTCATCACTGCCCTAGTTGAGGGATACTATTATTATTATCCTGGTTTAACAAATGTGTGAATCACAGCACAGAGAAATGAAATAGCAGAGTTAGGACAAAGCCCGACTGGTTTCAGAGCCTCCTTGTGAACCACTGCATCTCTCAGAACCCCCTGCCATACACATTTCCTCAAAGGCCTCTTATTCTATGGTTAAAAGATATCAAAAGATTGTTTGTTGTTGTTGTTATTCTTCTTCTTCTTTTGTTGAGTGAGACTCTGTCACTCTGGGTAGAGTGTGGTGGTATCACAGCTCACAGCAACCTCAAACTAGTGGGCTCAGGTGATCCTCTTGCCTCTCAGGTAGCTGTGACTACAAGTGTCCACTACAATGTGCACCTAGCTTTAGAGACTGGGTCTCACTAGGGCTCAGGCTGGTCTCAAACTTGTGAGTTCAAGCAATCCACCTGCCTTGGCCTCTGGGAGTACTAGGATTACAGGTGTGAGCCACCATGCCTGGCCTTAGGTTGTTTACTCTGCAAGGCAGGCCTTTTTCCTTGATTCTTCACTTGAACATCACTGATTCCTCTCAAAGGTTAATTTTATCCCTAAGTCATTGTACATTGCAATGCCTGGTACAAAGGAGATGCTCGATTAGGCCCGTGGAATGAAAGAGTAAGTTGTGTACTGCTTTGAATTTCTTTCAGAATATGAGCATGTAGACATATCTAAGCCATATGGGATTATTACAAACCTTGACGTTTACAATGATCTGAAATTCATCACAGCTTCTATTTTTGGATAAGAGGCTAATAATTTCCCAGGTGGTAGCTTGCTTTTCTAAGGAAAGAGGAAACCAGAAGTACCGCTCTATGCTGTGACTTGTCATGTTAATAGTGTCATTTTTATTGGTTGGCACTAGGTGGCGCCAAGGAGCCTTGCAGAGAAGCTCAAAGATGCATGATGGACTGTTAACCAACCCTCAGATTGAGCTCAAAATAATTTAAAGATTTTTTTTCCTTTAAGATTTGCAACCTGGTGCATTATTTGAGCCAGTTATTTAATTAAATTCATTCTCCAATGAATTTTTTGCTCCGCTGGTTATTTTCTTCTTTTTGAAGCAGAAAGCTTTTATACTTTATTATTGCCAGTTTGCCAATACTTAGAGACAGTTTTCAATATTTAGGTGAAGACTTTGTTTAGCAGTTAGGACCCAAGCCTCAGGTCTTTCTTGGTCCGCTGCCTCCCTACTTTTTAAAAGTGCAGTGTAGTTGCAGATACCAAAGGTTTGGCGTGCTGTAAAAAAAGCCCTGGACTGGCAGTAGGGAGTTTTCTTTTCCTTTCTTTCATTTTAAAAAGAATTTTTGTCAAAATAGTGGATATAAGCAACCTAAATTGGCTTAACATAACAGTTTTGACTCTCCCTTTGACTTTCCTTGTGCCCTTGGTAAGTCTCCTCTGTCCTCTTTGAATTCACTTTTTTTATCTGTTAAGTAGCAGGAACAGGTGTCAATTTAA
Organism: Galagoides demidoff; assembly: GCA_963574575.1. Lineage (NCBI taxonomy): Eukaryota > Metazoa > Chordata > Mammalia > Primates > Galagidae > Galagoides > Galagoides demidoff. Next base: position 5,455 of record CAUYQV010165354.1, on the reverse strand, counting down.
AAGACCTAATTGCAGTTTATTTTTTTGTAATTTTGGTTCCCGAATTATTTTTGTGCTATTAACTGCATCTTCATATTTCTGTCCAGCATGTGTTCTTTGCCTTTATTTGATGTTAGTTAATTATGAATTTATGGAGACCTGAAATGTTCCCGCTATATAGACTTGAGTTCATTGTTAATTTCCTGGCCTAAGTTCTTTACAGGATACAGAGTTACTAAGTCAATTTAGTCCAGTTAAAGGAATACAATAATAAAAATTTGTGTTTCATTATTGTGTCACTCTAGGGTTTTTCCCCTTATAATTAGCTTAGTGAGGTAGCTAGCATGTCCTCTAATTATTTCTGTGGAGTACGGAGTGATCTCTTTGCAGAGAGGTACTTTACTCTGGTACTTTTAATCTTTCACCATAAGACTTTTACACGGTCAGGTTGAAGCAAACCTTACCTTTTCATTTTTATCATTCATTCTGGAGTAAGATGTTGAACTAATCAGTTTTAATATCTTTTCAAAATTTCAGTGTTTATGGCAATTAATACATGGTTTATATACTATTTCTATATGGTACTATACTTAACCAGTAAAAAACAGTTGATGATTCTCCAGTGCAAACACTGTGGACATTTGTAAATAAAAATAATACCATCTGCTTCAACAATAATTCCTCCCAGTAAGTTCCTTAACCTGTACATCTTAAGAAAATTCTCCAAGAAAGTTATTTGATGGTTAAAAAGCATAAATATATTATGCTTGGAATTTATAGTTGGAAATTGTACTTTGAAATTATATTTTCTTCCATTTTGAAAGATTTCTGTGACCATAATCATTTACTGATTATCAGTGACAAAGGACACTAAGAAAGAGGCTCCCAGGGGGATGGGAGGAAAACCTGGCCTGCTGAACCCGGAAGTTTGGAAAGCCTATAAGAATGTGGGTATGAAGTAACCTAGGTAACCAGTGACCAATAGGAAGGGATCATCAATGACCAATAGGAAAGGGCAATACTGCCTGGGGGCCCAGAGAGGCCAATGAAAGACCTGCAGCCAATTTCACAGGGAGAGAGTTTTTAATACCCCTGCAGCTCTTTGCGTTCTTGTCTGTGTCTTTCTCATCTTCTGTCTTTCAGGACAGGGAGTGCTCTAAACCTTCTCTTTGTTCTTCCTAAGTAAAATCTCTTTTTCTTGCCCTGAATCTTGTGTAGGTCACTTTTGCTTTCTATCCACTCGGCCTGTGCCCCTCCAGTTTTATTTTCACTTTCCACTCACTTCTGCTTTGGATTACCACCATGCCTCAGTGGAACTGTCTAACTCAGCAGAGTTCGGAGAACTGGGACCCCTGACCCTAACAGTCAATGAGGTAGATCTATTTTCTATTCTAAATGTGATGGAGGAAGGTGCCAAATTCTAAATCAAAATAGTGATATAATTTACTCATGTCGCTTATTTCTCTGAGGCTAAAGCTCTTCTTTTTAGAAGAGTTTTAAATTGACGAGGCTAAAACTCGTCAATTTAAATGATTTCTCTTACTTAAGGCTTCTACTTGAATTCAAATCTTGACTCCCTGCTATGTGAATTTTTGAAAGTTAACCTCTCTGTGCCTTATTTTCCTCACCTGCACATTGGAAATAATGATGGTGTCTGTGTTAAGATACTGTTGTGAGAATCAGGTAAGTAAATACACACGAAGTATTTTGAGCACTGAATGGAAAGGCTTCCACAATGTCAGCTCTTAGGGTTAATACAGATATTGCTCTGCTCAGGTGGTGATAGAGATGGGATGCATCAACCTCTCCCCAACACCGTTATCAATAGAATGTAAACATTTTCAGGAAATAGGTAATTCTTAAGCTCTGCTTTGCCAAGACAAGAATTTCTAGATCATATTTTGTTATTTGGCCAAAATCCATTTTGTCTCCTATTCTGTATTTTTAAATTACTCAATTACTTATTTGTTTATTTCATATGTACTAATTGAGTAGCTGTTGTTTTCTAGGACCTGTACTATTTTGTAGATACAGTGTTGGACAAATTAGGTAGGTATATTTTTTTCTTTATTAATCCTTCTTAGGGAGCTCAGAGTTCTAGACCGACAAGCAAAGGGCATACTGGGTACTATGAGAGGAGAAGTGACAGCAGCAGACAGGAGTTACTCACTTTGGGGCAGAGAATTATGGAGTTTTCACGGGGAAGGTGACATTAAGGTTGAGATCCTAAATGTGAATCAGAGTTACCCATTGGCGAGGGCACAGGAGAGCAACTTACATGATGATGAGGGAGTAAGCCACGTTCAAAGAAGTTCCATGGCCCAAGAATAGAATGCAATGTTGGGGAGGAGGTGTGTGGTGAGAGATGAGGATAGATGTACACTTTTTTCACATTAATTAGTGCTTTTTTAAACTGTCAAGCAGAAGGATAATCTGACCAGCTCTTATATATTCATAGCAAGGCAGGAGAGTTTCATCAGAAAACCCGATGCATCATTTTCAAGGCAACAGTTTTTCCCAATTTTTAAATTGTAGTAATAACAATAAACCTAACATTTACCATCTTACTCACTTTAAGTGTACAGTTCAATGGTATTAAATACATTCATAATGTTGTCCAACTATGACCACCATCTATCTCAAAAACTCTTTATCTTGTAAAATTGAAACTGTGTCCATTATATAATAACTTCTCATTCTCTCCTATCCCTGGCCTTTGGCCACCACTGTTCTCCTTTCTGTCTCTCTGATTCTTAGTACTCTATGCACCTCGTATAAGTAAAATCACACAGTATTTATCTTTTTGTGACTAGCTTATTTCATTAAGCAGAATGTCCTCAAGGCTCATCTAACTGTAGCATATGTCAGGATTTCCTTTCTTTTAATTTTTTCTCCTTATTTGTATAAATTTATGGGGTACAAATGTAATTGTGTAACACCAATACATTGAACAGTGGTGAAATCAGGGCTTTTATTGTATCCATCATTCAAATAATATAGTTTGTGCCCATTAAGTAATTTCTCCTCATTCATCCACCTCCTACCCTTTTCCCTTCCAAGTCTCCACTGTCTATCACTCCTCATTCTATGTCCATGTGTACATATCATTTAGCTTCCACAAGTGGGTATTTGTCTTTCTCTGTCTGAGTTGTTGTTTCACTCAAGAGAATCACCTTCATTTCCATCAATATAGCTGCAAAGACATGATTGTATTGTATTTTTTATGGCCAAATACTATTCCATTCTGTAAATATGCTATATTTTCTTTATTAAGTCATCTATTGATAGACACATCGATTGGTTCCCTATCTTTGCTATTGCATGTAATGCTGTGCTAGATACACATACCAGTACAGATGTTTTTTTTAGTATAAGCATTTCTTTTCCTTTGGGTAGATATCCAGAAGTTGCTGGATCAAATGATAGTTCTATTTTTAGTTCCTTGAAATTCTCCATACTGTTTTCCATAGAGGTTGTACTAATTTACATTTCTACCAACAGTGTATAAATGTTCCATTTTCTCTACATCCTCACGAGTGTTTGCTATTTTTTCTCTTCTTAATAGTTGCCATTATGAGTGATATAAGATGATATATCTCATTATGGTTTAAATTTATGTTTTTCTTAAGATTAGTGATGTCGAGCATTTTTTCCATGTGCTTGTTGGCCATTTGTACGTCTTCTTTCGAAGGAAGTCTATGTCCTTTGCCCAGTTTTATATGGGATTATTTATGGGTTTTTTGGTTGAGTGGTTTGAGTTCCTTGTAAATTAGATCTCTAATCCAATTATAATTTACCCAATAAATAATTCATGCCTGGTGGGACCCAGACAAGGCCCGGGGCTTTGCAGCTGGCCTTGGTGTTCTTGCAGGTTCCAGGTCAAGTTACACAGTTGTGCCAACAGTATAGTGACGCTCCCCCTTTGACATTAGCAGGACCGTGTTCTTTATGTCTTTAAACTGTATGACAAGATTGAACCAGAGAAGCTCTCAGTAAATTTTCATTTTATGAAAGACCTGTGCTTAGACATTCTGTACCAAGTGGAGATTATCATGGCCATGGAAGATGAATTTGGTAAAATACAGGCTTCATCTTATATTTTTTCTGTCTGTATTTTGTGATTCTTGTTTTAGGTGATTAAACTGAAATGCTGGGAGTCTGAATGGAATTGGAATAAAATCTTAATAGAAGCAGTAGCATCCACTTACCCCCACCTCTGCTCCCCTACCTGCCCACTCTTAGGTGAAATAAACATTAGGGACAATGCATTTATTCAGTAAGCATTTAAAACATGCTAACAGAGTGACTTGTGAGTGTCGTACTGATAGGTGAATGACTAGAAAAGACCTAGAGGAGTATGGAGCAGATTCTTAAGAAGGGGTTCCAAAATGAAGGGTGAGAGTATCACCTGTGGAGATGCTCATAGCACCTTAGTCCCTTCATGATTAGAGTAACAAGAGCCAGGTGGAAGTAGCAAGGTGTGCAGAGGATAAGACAAACACACAGCCCTGTGGCCTTGATCCCCTATAATGCCTCATAGGCACACTCCAAATCATCTTTGCTTGGTTTACAAATAGGACCTTTATGAGGCTTCATGTCTCATGTCTGGGTTAGTTGTTTGAATAGGAAGCCACAGGACTTGTGTCATCCTATGGGCAGGACTTAGTTAAAATTCCTCACAGGTTATGCTGATTGGAGGGATCATATTGTTTGTATAGTGGTTTAAGAATACCAGGTCTGGAATTGGACTTAGCCATGCATAAGCCTGGATAAGTTAATTGTAGCTTCAAAGCCTGTTTTTCAGCTGGAAAACAAAGGAGATAATAGTAGGAATCTCAGGATTTGGATTGTTGTGTGAATTAAAGGTAGAGATTATATATAATCACTCAGTAAATTTAACTCAGTAACTATCAAAACCCAATAGTTTGTAAAAAGGACAGAAATGATACATGTTAACAACATGATTGAACCTTGAGAACATGCTAAGAGAAGGAGCACGGCATGAAAGACCACATACTGCCCTATATGATTCCTTTTATATGAAATGCCAAATGGAGACAAATCCATAGAAACAGATTTGTGGTTGCACGAATGGGGATGAGGGAGAGGGGCTGCTGATGGGCACTGGGTTTCTTTTAGGGGTGATGAAAATGTTCTAGAGTTAGATAATAGTGGGTTGTACAACCTTTTGAATATATGAAAAATCACTGAATTATATACTTTACAAGAGGGAATTTTTTATTACATGAATTCTGTCTTTAAAAACCCCAAACCAATATACCCAACATGATACACATATGCCATATCTGGCTCACAACCTAAATGGAATTTAGGGTTGCTGGAAATTTTTGATATAAATGTAGGCATTACAGAAGGGTCAGGTGCTTTCAGTTGTAAAGGATTTTCTTTTACACTCACATTGTTGTAAATTTTTCTTTTAGGGTTTGAAATTCCTGATATAGATGCAGAAAAGTTA
>CAUYQV010165350.1:0-37450 GCA_963574575.1 Galagoides demidoff | reverse complement strand
TAGCAACCTCCAACTCCTGGGCTCAAGCGAGTCTCCTGCCTCCGCCTCCCAAGTAGCTGGGACCACAGGCGCCTACCACAACGCCCAGCCATTTTTTGGTTGCAGCCATCATTGTTGTTTGGCGGGCCCGGGCTGGGGATTCGAACCCACCACCTTAGGTGTACGTGGCTGGCGCCTTAGCCAATTGAGCCACAGGTGCCAAGCCTAAATAAATATATTAAGGCCAGGGAGAACTGAGAGACTTAATTGTATATTAGGAGGGATTAGACGAAGATAAGGTGAGAACTATGTTATTTGAGAAATAAAGTGCTTACTTGGATTTTACATTCCACAACTGCAGGCTTCCTTGTTCACTGCCCAGAAGTATTTTATTCAAGTAGGTACTTGGATGCAAAATGGCAGAAATTTTAAATATTGATTTATCAAAAGTTAATTGTAGGTATTCTTCTACAAAAGTAAAAGTTACAAATTATTTTTTATAGAATAGTTAAAATGTTTCACATACCCATTTATTTATCACTTAAAGTTTGTTTACCATATCAAAGATTTATTTGCTAGTATAAATCAAAGACTTACATAAGTACACTAATCTATAAACATCCCTTGAGAAAAAAATGAGAGACAATTTATAAATGTAATTCAGACTGTCAATTCTACAAGCTCAAATATAAATACTATTAAAAGTTTCACTCACTGCCAATCAGTTGACCAAGAAGAAAAATAATGATCTAAATGAACAAGCTAACAAACAAAAAACAGGTCAAAAAGGCAGGAGGGACTGTTCCCAGCAAATGCCTGCACTGAGCTCTTCCAGAGAACAAAGAACAAAACATCTGAAAATTCAAGGGGTCCCTCAAAAAAATGGAACATAAGAGGCAAACTGGAGCACCTCTAACAGAGTAGAGGAGGAGAAGGTACAACCCGTAGAGCAGGGGCTGGTACAGTCAGTAGCTACTGGCTGCAAAATAATTCTTTGACACCTCAGGCTATGACTAAAGTTCCTGTGTTTGAATTTTGTTTTTTATTTCATAGTTCATCCATGATGAAAACAATTTTCCATAAGTTTTCCAATAAATCAAAGGCACACTTCATTTAATCTTTAGGTTCACATACTATCTGGCACACTGTTACATATTTGCAGGGGTGGGGGTACCTCTGTTGAGGAAGCGCAATCATACAAACTTTATTGTGAATGTTATGTTAAAAGATCCCTGCCTATATCCATAATTAGCAGTTTTACTCAGAGCCATTCTAAACAGTTCCCCAAAGACACTGGTTCAATGTGCTGCTATTAACAGCCACAAAAAAGCTGGGCCATCACTGTCAAGAAAGAGCGTGGTGACTCTAAGAACCAGACCCTATATTCTTTTAAAGGCCTTTTAACATCCATCTGCACAGGGAGTACTTTTGAAACTTTATTCTCTCATCTTGAGCAAAGGTGCCAAAAAAAAAAAAGTGTTTCTAATTTGAACCAGTTGGAGTAACTCTCAGGAAGGCAATCTTTAGGATGTTTACTAAAAATAGTCACACTGCATTGAACAGTAAGATCATCAAGAAGTAATATAAGCTAATAATATAAAAAGAATAAAGAACTTAAAAAGATTTAATTTGCAATACACCCAGTCTTTCACTGAGGAAAGCTGGGTATACTTTGGCATGTTATGTTTGAATATACAGAGTCCCATAAACACAGCTCTGTGCCACTGTGCAAAAATATCACCGTGAAGGCCAGGTGTGGTGGCTCACACCGATAACCCCAGCACTCTGGGAGGAGAAAGCAGGAGGATCCCTGGAGCTCAGGAGTTTGAGATCAGCCTGAGCAAGAGCAAGACCCAATCTCTGATAAAAATAAAATTAGCTGGAAGGCTTGGCGCCCATAGCACAGTGGTTACAGCGCCAGTCACATACACCAAGCTGGTGGGTTCGAATCCAGCCTGGGCCAGCTAAACAACAATGGCAATAACAACAACAAAAAAGCTGGGCGTTGTGGCAGGCGCCTGTAGTCACAGCTACTTGGAAGGCTGAGGCAAGAGAATTGCTTAGGCCCAAAAGTCTGAGGTTGCTGTGAGCTTTGACACCACAGCACTCTACCAAGGGCAACATAGTGGGACTCTCAAACAAAAAAATTAGCAGGCATTGTGACAGGTGCCTGTAGTCCCAGCTACTTGGGAGACTAAGGTAGGAGGATCCCTTGAGCCCAGGAGTCTGAGAAAAAAAAAAAAAAATGAGCTGTGAGCTACGCTGACACCAGGGCACGCTAGCCTGACACAACAGAATGAAACTCTGTGTCCAAAAAAAAAAAAAAAAAAAAGAAAAGAGAAAGAAAATGGGTGTAGTGGCTAATGCCTGTGAACCTAGCACTCTGGGAGGCCAAGGCAGGTGGGCAGTCTGAGCTCAGGAGTTCAAGACCAGCCTGAGCTAAAGTAAGACCCCCATCCTAAAAATATCTGAACATCAAGGGAGGTGCCTATAGTCCCAGCTACTCAGAAGACTAAGGCAAGAGGACAGCTTAGTCTAAGAGTTGAGTTTGCTGTGATCTATGATGCCATGTCACCACCCAGAGCAACACATGAGACTGTGTCTCAAAAAAGAAAATAAAAGAAAAAATAATATCACAGTTAAGGACACATCTCCTTAGGAAAAAGATGTATATTTTCCTTCATATTATAGGATCTTCAAGTTCACTAATAAAACCTCTTTTATTAAAAGTTAAAAATATAAACCAATAATTACTGAGAGGTAATTTACCCAACAGAGAAAACAATGTAACAGGTCGTTAAATTCAAGAGAACTGCAATGGAAAATGTATTGAGCTAAGCACGTTGAAGAGGTTATAAGTAATTAACTAGCTAAAACTGTTCACCTTTCTTACCCAGCAAAAGAAGTTACTTATACATGTCAATTTTTTTTTAACTGTTCACATGTAAAATCTCTGGTATGGAAGTTATGTTTTCATAGACCTTTAATTTTAACTGCATACATACTATCCCAAGATAAAGCAAATAAATTAGTTAATTCTTACCTTCTGAATATACGTGCCAAATAATGAGAATGCTGTCAGCATCAACAGAGATAACATGATCTCCAAAGGGCTGTAAAAGATGAATTTCTGCCTTGTGACCATTAAAGGTGCGTACTATCTACAACAAAGTTTAAAAGAAGTTCAAGTTATTACTAAGGCATCATGTTGTTGTTTGTTTTTTTGAGACAGAGCCTCAAGCTGTCCCCCTGGGCAGAGTGCTGTGGCATCACAGCTCTCAGCAACCTCCAACTCCTGGGCTCAAGCGAGTCTCCTGCCTCTGCCCCCCAAGCAGCTGGGACCACAGGTGCCCGCCACAACACCCAGCCATCTCTTGGTTGCAGCTGCCACTGTTGTTTGGCGGGCCCAGGCTGGACCTAAACCTGCCACCCTAGGTGCACATGGCTGGAGCCCCAGCTACCCGAGCCACAGGCGCCAAGCCAAGTCATCATGTTAATATTATTCATGTTATTTAAAAAGCATGCTAATCTTGGAGATGCTTGTGTTAAGAAATATAGCCCAATTTTTGACTACCCAAGGTGAGATGAACACATAAATAGCAAAGAACCAGGCGTCTACCTGGTGCAGGTGCCAGCTGAACAGTAAGTAAACCATATGCTACAAAAACACAAATGAGACTTCTGAGGCTCAGGCTTTCTACTGAAGTAGAGAGAAGGCATGCACACACACCTGCATCCTTCATCCACTTCAACCAGTACAACTACATGCACCCTGGAGAGATGGTGGGGCTGATCTCTACAGATTCCACAGCCAGCTGGCTTTCAGATGAGACGGAAAGGGGGATGTAGGGTACCTCTTTCTGCTTTACAGAGTGAACTATGCCCTTATAGTAGCTGATCCCCTCCAAAACTACACTCCTATCTGCAGAGTTTCAGTTCTCATTGGGCGAATACAATTTCTCTTCTTGGTCCTATGGCCCCACAGAAATAGCAACTTCTCACAGTTTGAGTCTGTGATGCCTCCCCCTCTATTTACTTCATTTCTCTAACCCTTACCAAACCTGTGCAAACAGTTCCTTTACAAAGTCTCCGCATCTGAACCATATATATTTCCCAGGGAAAACTAAAAGGACAATACAAAAAACAGACATTTTCTCTGACTCTCTAAAAATCCAAACAACTTCCATTAAGGAACTCCACAGGTAAGCCAGGCTACTTTCCTGCTATAGGCAGTGATGATGGAGGACTGTGGAAAGAAACCTCATGCTGAGTCCCTAACAAGTACAAGGATACTACCATTGGCTATCTAGGCATCAACATTCTCACTTTCCCACTCATTCTAGACTACTGAGCTCTTGGGTTTGAGACGAGCCTGAGCAAGAGGAAGACTCCATCTCTAATGCCATGGCACTCTACCGAGGGCGACACAATAAGCCTCTGTCTCCAAAAAAAAAAAAAAAAAAAGGAAAGAACTGGTAGATACATAGCAAAAAAGATCTCTCCTCAGCAGTAGAGAAAACACAGACTCCACAGAGGGAACAAACACATGGTTTTTAGAAAAAGAATTATGGGCTGAGTCGTACACGATGAAAAAGCCAACCCATATAAAGCAGTGATGCAAATATGAATATCCCAGGAGAGAATTTTCAAAATATATGTAACTAAGTCCTACCTCACCAAATACACAAAAGAGAAAACTCCCAAGATTAGACCTGACTGTGCATTAAAATTTTGAAGCTGCCACCCAAGTAATTCTAACACTCATTTCTGGTAAAGAAAACTGATGTAAAGCATCAGTTTTAACTGAGGATTTTCAGCTGAATGCTAAAAGTATCTCTTCCATTAGAATTTCTCTTCCAGAAAACTAGATATACAGTGGAAAAAGAAAAACACTGTAAATTCCAAAGTCCAGATACAGAATGTCAAAATCAAGTTCCCTCCACTAGCATGATGAGCAACTACCAACTGCAGGAGACAAACAAGTTAAAAAAAATAGTTCAGTGATACAAACCTCTTTATTACGGGCAAATGCAGAGAAAACATTCCCATAAGCAGCAAAGACCAGCCTGCTGTCAGCAGCCATACAGCAGATATCCTGTGGAACAGAATTACCTAGGAGAAAACGTAAAAGAAAGGATGATTTTTTAGATCTTAGACAAAGATAAACCTCAAATACAAACATTTTTTCATGGCTACAATTTTAAAATATGTATCTATTTAAATAAAAGTTGACAAGCACTATAAAATTTTAACATTATTTTAGATATCTAATAATAACTGTCAAACTAAGAATATACAATCACCTTGACTTTTCCTAAGAAAATAAATGTCTAGGATTTGCAGACATACAAATATAATCCAAAGTAATGAAAAGAAACTTTCTGAGCTTATTTGAAAAAAAAAATTATCATTTAATACACAAAACCCCCTGGCTCAGCGCCTGTGGCTCAAGCTGCTAAGACAACAGCCATATACACCTGCGCTGGCGGGTTTGAATGCAGCCTGGGCCTGCCAAACAACAATGATGGCTGCAACCAAAAAAAAGAGCCGGGCATTATGGCGGCGCCTGTGGTCCCAGCTACTTGGGAGGCGGAGGCAGGAGAATTGCTTGAGCCCACGAGTTGGAGGTTGCTATGGGCTGTGATGCAACAGCACTATACCCAGGGCGACAGGTTGAAGTTCTGTCTTAAAAAAAAAAAACACAAAACCCTGGCAGATGGTCAGCCAGCCTTTATGAGAATACCTTCACCAACTTCACTAACTCCAGGAAAATTTTAGAAGTAAATCAAAACCTAAATCTCTAATTCTATCCTTTGGATCAATTAAAAAAAAAAACAACATATATTGATATTCTATATGCCCAACCTTAAAATATTTAAAGAAGGGTAGCACCTGTGGCTCAAAGAAGTAGGGCGCTGCCCCCATATACTGGAGGTGGTGGGTTAAAAAGAAAAAAAAAAATTAAAGAAAACATGGTTTCCATTCAGTCTTCTCCAAGGCAAATATGGTTATCAGCTCTATGACATGATTTCCCGATTCCTCTCTTACTACCACTCTCATCCCTTTCTTTTTATTTCCTCTTTTGGGGGCAGTTTTAATAGACAGGAGCATCTTAGGTATTTTTCCTGCTGCACATTCTGTAGTGGGATTGTTTCCATACTATTGTAAAGGGTTATCATTTACTTTTGTATTCAACTTAGGTTACAGTGTCTTTCTTCTGCCTCCTCCTCTTTTTTAAGTTAAGGTTACTAGGTATAAACATTAGATTCCTCACAGGTGTCCTGTTTCTCTCACAAGGATCATATTTGATGGTGAGAAAAGAACCTCTCAGCCCAGAGATGCCCTTTATTCTAGGAACAGTTTTTAAAAAATAAACCTTCCCATGGAAAAAATACCAAAATGTGTGAAAAGAGAAAACTTTTCCTTATAGTAGAAGGAAAGATGGAAAAAAAGTATTACTACAGGTTGAGTATCCCTTATCCAAAATGCTTGGAATCAGAAGTATTTCAGATTTTGAATTTTTTCAGATTTTGAAAAAAAAAATCCAAAAAATCCAAAATTCAAAATGTTCCATAAAAGCAATTCTTTTGAGTATCATGTTGGTTCTCTAACAGTTTCAGACTCTGAAGCATTTCAGATTTCAAATTTTGAGATTAGGGATAGATACTAAGCCTGGGTTTGGCAACCAAGGATGGAATCAATAACTGATTCAGGAAAGTATCAGTAAGTCCTAGAAGCAGCTGGTAAAAACTGTTAACAATACGAGGACAGTTACATAGTTTCAGTGCACATTACCACAAGACACTTATTAATCACAAAGGACAAAATAGTAACTTTAGAATGGAGCCTCCTGAAAGATGCCACCTTACCCAAACGATCAACTGTCACTGCCAGGAATAAGGCAAACCAATAGTATGTGCCTCCACTGTAATTTACTGTGATTCCTGCCAAACTGCATAATCTGAATCTAATCCTAAAATGTCAAAAAAAAGCCTCAAACTGAAAGACATTCTAAAGTAGCCTGTATTCTTCAAAAATAAAACTCAAAGAAAGTAGGAAGAACTATTTCGAGTAAAGAAGATAAAAGAAACATGACATTGAAAGCAAAACATGATCCTGCCCTGGATTTCTCTCTCTCTCCCTCTCTCTCTTTTTTTGATGTGTAAGTTAGTGAGACATATACACTGGAGTCCTCAAGTGTTCTGTAAATCCCAAATTTATGAAAAAACTTAAAAATTTCAAAAAATAAGAAACATGCATAAATTCAGAATAAAGTTCACACTTACTTACTGCAACCAGTCTAAGTTTCTGAACCTGCTTAAAAAAAGAAAAAAAAATTGTTAGTCACTAACAAAAACAATTATAATAACCTAATACTTCAAGGTTAAGATATAGCCTAATGAATAAATTTACTATGCGGTCCTTCCTAGATCCTAATTTTCTTTAGGAAAGCGTATAGTTTTGTACTATTTTATTAGGAGTAACAATGGAAGGGGCAGGCAAGCATTTTCTGTGATGGATCAAACAATAAATTTTAGGCTTTAAAAACCACATGGTGTCTGTTACAACTACTCAACCACTGTAGCATGAAGATAGCTACATACAATATATAAACAAATATGCATGGCCGTATTCCAATAAAGTTTTTTCAATTTTCACAGAATTTTCATGTCATGAAATATTTTCTGATTTTCCCCCAACCATTTAAAAATGTCAAAACCACTTATAACTCCTGGGTCATACAAAAATAAATTGAGGGCTAGCCTGGTTTACAGACTGCAATTTGCTGACCCTGATCTATGATTACTAATCCAGCTCTGTCCTAAAGATTCCGCCTCTCTCTTCCCACCTATCAAGGGATTCCCTTTTTGCCTTTTGCTTTCTCAGCTTTTCCCTGTTATATTTTGCCATCTCTGAGTAACTCAAAGTTATTTAACCTTCCCATGGTTCAAATTCCTCATATATAAAATAGGGACTAAAACATCCTACTACTTTACCCACTTTATGTAATGGTTACGAGGATTCCATAAGGAAGTTTGTACAGAACAGACTGGCACAAGTCATATAGTAAACGCCCAGCAGTTACTACCACCATTGTCTATTAACAACTTGTCTAGTTTCCCCTGTACAAAGAGGTAATTTATTGGAAATCTGTGTAGGAACAATAACTAAAGCCACAGCAGCAGATAAAGTACTTGTAAACCAAATTAGTCACCTGGACTCATCAGTCCTTTTTTTTTTTTTACTCCAAAGTTATTTTAAGTTTCAGAGGTCATAGCCCAATGCATTGCTTATTTGGGGCATTTACATGCCATGATATGATTAATTTTTTTTTTTTAAAAGCATCACCATTGGTTAAAACTAGAGGGGTCCTTAAAAACTGTTTCAAAGCACAGATCAATAAATGGTTAAATTTTTATAAAATGTTCAAATGTGTGACTCTAACCACAGGATTTTTTTGAAAGTAGCACATAGGGAGAAATGAGTGTGTATAAAACCATGTCAGAAAAACACTGTATCAAAGATTTTAAGAACTCTTTAAGTGAGAAACTCAGAAAAGTTAACATTTTAAAGGACATACTAAGCAGCAAGTCAGCAAAGGACAAATGCAGGGAAAGGTAACAATGAATACTCCCACGGGATTAATGGTATTCATTCTAATCCATCCTTTCTCTACTACCAGCCGTGGCTTCCAGAAACCCAGTTGCTCCTCACCTCCGCCCTACCCTCACTTTCTTCTTCCACTAACTCAACTGGCTCCCAGTTCCCAGCTCTTCTTGCTAATAACACACGCAATAACGACGATCCTTTACGGAAGACAACTCTACAACATGTTTTCCAAAAGAAAAATAAAAAAACTTAACACTGGCCATTATTATCCTTCAGGTTCCTGCTCCCACAAAGCTTACTTTCTCTTGGAGAAGACAAAAGAAACAAGCAAATAACAAAAGACTATTTCAATGACTGATGAGCACTTAAAGGAGAAAAATCTTCACTAACAAGCAAGTAACTTAATTTTCCTGAGACTTACTTTCCTAGTTTATAAAAAGGTGCTACAAGATGACACCTGCCTTGCAAAGAAACTGCTGCAAGGCTTAAAGTGACACTCTATGTTGGTTGAAAACAGACATATTTGGGGCAGGGCCCACTGGCTCACACCAATAATCCTAGCACTCTGGGAGGCCAAGGCAGGAGGATGACTTGAGCTCAGGAGTTAGAGACCAGCCTCTACTAAAAATAGAAAAATTAGCCGGTCAAGGGGGCGTGTGCCTACAGTCCCAGCCACTTGGAACACTGAATCCGATCTCTTGAACCCAGGAGTTTGAGGTTGCTGTGAGCTATGATGGATGACATGGCACTCTACCCAAGGTGACAAAGTGAGTGTGCGACTCTATCTCCAGGAAGCAAGAAAGCAAATAGGGGAAGTTTAGGGAAACTGGATTGCTATAAGAAATGAAGCCTCCACCAAATCATAATTTCATTCTGTCCAGTTCTTAGTATTTTAGTCTGAATTTCTAACACGACTTGTTAGAAACTGTGTTGCCAATTAAGCAATAAAATAGCTTACAAGTCTGTCTTTCTCATTAAGAATGTTAAGAGGGAAAAAAATGTAAGGGGCTTGTCTTAATCACGTTTACATCATCAATGAAAGGTCAATAAATATCTTGCTCCATAACTGAGATGTTCTCTAGTAGTTTTCCCTTAGCCAGGTTCTCTCTGAAATCCGCCCCAGGTGGCCTGCAGGGGTTAAATCGGCACGTGGATGTGCGGAGGTAGCGAAATAAAACAGAGGAAGAGAAGGGCAAAAAGGGCAGGTGGGAGGAGACAGAGGGGATCTCAGGACAGAGTTGGGGGCCGGGAGGGAAGTTCACGGGAAGCGGGCGAAGGAAAAAGTCACTCACGTCATATGTATGGAAACTCTTGCCCACGCAGGTCGTCACATAGAACCGGCGCTTAAGCGCGCTGTACCGCACCACGTGTGGAATGT
The DNA here is from genome assembly GCA_963574575.1 of Galagoides demidoff. NCBI lineage: Eukaryota > Metazoa > Chordata > Mammalia > Primates > Galagidae > Galagoides > Galagoides demidoff. The sequence continues at coordinate 27,483 of CAUYQV010165350.1, read as the reverse complement.
CGTTGCTGAAAAGCCCCAAGGCTCGGAACCCAGCAAACAGCGCACTGGCCGTGCGGCTTTCGGGGCCCGGTTCCATCTCCTCCGCTGTCCCGGGTCCTCTTTGAGGGCGCTCGAAAGGAAACCATGCGCTCAGCCCCTTCCGCGCGTCTCGTGGAGCAAACCTTTGCGGGAGCCGGCGACTCCAGGGCGCTTCCGGTGCCCGCTGCCAATCGCGTCGCCGGAGGCTGACCTCGGTGCAATAGATAAAGTGCTCCCTCCCGAGCTCGTAGAGGAAGTGCAACTTCTGTTCCGTGGATCACACTTTCCTATCACGTTCTTTGCCAAGTTCTCCCGCTCTAAACGCTGTAGAAAACTAGTCGCTCTCAGGCGGGACCTAAGGGGAGCAATGAGAGCCACGTACGGGGAGTGGAGGAGAAACGTGATACTGTGGAAAAAAGTAGAAAAATTAGCTGGACACAGGGACGGGCTAGTAGTCCTAACACTGCAGGGGCTGAGGCAGGATAATTGCCTCAGTCCAGGAATTTGAGGTTTTAGGGAGCTATGATGAGGCCACTGCATTGTAGCGGGAGTGATGGAGCAAGACTGTCCCCGCTCTCTCTCTTTTTTTTAAAAACTGAGTTTGTTTATACTGAAATAGACTAGAATATTAACAAATTGGTATTTTTTAAACTCAGAGTTATAGAAATATAAACAAATGATTTTAACTACTAGATATATTTTGAAGAGCTTTCTAAAGGGCATATAATGCCAATGTTGATTTTATAATCAGAAATAAATACTTTTGGACACATTGGTAGTTTGGAGGGAAATTTTTAAAAAAGTTTCCTATCTTGGAGTTCACAGCATACAAAACTAGTGACACCCATTATCTTAATATAATTCTCAAAATAAGTTGTGAGATATTTAGAATAAAAAATATATTGCTGTTTTATAATTGAAGAAACTGATTCATTGGGTTTAAGTGATTGGTCAAAAGTTCCAAATTTGTGTAGTGCCCAAATGCAGACCAGCTCAAGATTTAGAAAAGGAGAAGAAAGGGAGGTCACTGAAGAACAACTGGAAGACGGGAGAAATATGCACTCAGCAATCTTGTTTCCAAGACCAAACATTGGGTCATATGATGGGTGTGGTTTCACATTAGATGAGGAACCTGTGGTTCCCCAAAGTTATCTAACTGTCACTTAAGTAATGATGGCGTAGCAGTTTGAATTTAGGACTATCTGACAATTACATCTATGTTTTTTGACCTACAGCTGGACAGTGCAATAAAAGTTTTGAAATGAGAACTGTCATAGAAAATCTAGTACTATGGTAGCAATAATTATGCATGTTACTGTTGTTCTATAATCTTTTGAAGAGAGAATGTTATGGGCTGATTTTGAGTTTTCTATTTTCACCAGTTGGCTAGAGTTAATTTCTCCCCACCACTGTCTCCCTGAGTTACTATTCAGCTGCCAGCAAAGTGTCTAAGTACATGATAAGAGGAAAGGAGTTAGCAATTACCATTTAGTTAGAGATGCCACCAAGGATACTAGTATCAAGTTAGAATTTAAAAAGCGGAGGGTGAGGGTCTAGGAGGCTGTGGTGGACATTATTGACAAATGATCATTTTCAATTCAGTTCAATGCATTGGGGCTCCAGGTAAATGAAATATATAGCTATATCATATTGTCATTTTGAGCTTTAAAAATTTTTTTATTTATTTACTTTTTTTTTTTTTTTTGCAGTTTTTTGGCTGGGGCTGGGTTTGAACCCACCACCCTTGGCATATGGGGCCAGTATCTACTCCTTGAACCACAGGTGCCGCCCTTGAGCTTTTCTTTTAAAGGCTTAAATCTGACTGTTTCTGACTGTTTTTTTACTATTGACTTTGTGTATTGTGGTAGCCAACCTTCAAGGTGGCCCTTGGTGATTCTTGCCTCCAATATTTATGCTTTCGTGTAGTCTCCTCTCACACTGAATAGAATTGACCAGTGTTGCCAAGCTAGATCAGAAAAGACAATGAATGCATCTTCTGTCTTGCTCCTTGTTGGATCACTTGCTCTGAGAAAAGTCAACTGCCATCTGGTGAGGATACTCAAGTGGTCTTATGTAGTGATTTGCACAGCAAGGAATGGGGGCCTCTGCAGTTAGGATTCATTTTCACACCAAACGGTTAAGAATGGGACACTGTTTTATTGTGCAGATGTAATGTTGAGTTCTGACTTATAGTACCAAAAAACCCTATTACATACTAATGCAAAAACATTCAGATTGCCCAAATTTCACTTGCAATGTTAGCTTTCATTCACTGGCAATTAATTGGTTGTTAAATCAATTTAACATATAGGCTTAGAGACACTCCAGGGAAAATATTAAGTATTGTTAGCTATAAATTTTAATTTAAATAAAAACTTATCTCGATTGAAATAAGAATATCGCATTTTTAAGGTTCTTCCTATAATGACTACCTAAACAACCTTCTGTTTGTTTTTCTTTCTGCCAGTTTTGAAAGAAGGAAATATTAGATAACAATATAATATCTAAAATTGTGGGTAGGGTATACTCCCAAAGTTGGAGATTACTGTAATTGTCACTTAAAGTAATTAGAATTTGGAGTATCATAATTTCCAATTCTAAATGCTCATTCACTTTTCTATGTTTTAATTTAATGGAACTTGGGATATAGTGTAATATTCATATATTTAATGTAGATTTACATTATTGTGTTTAAGGTGATAGTCTCTTCTTTTTACATTGACTTAAAAAGCTGTATACAGGTATTGCACTTGTGTTAAATGATAATTAAACTATCCAATTTGGCACTTGCTATTTTGAATACATAGAATGGTACACCCATTCAGTATAATAGACTTCATTTGGATCAAAAGCTAAATTCCAACTATTTAGAATTTACTATAGATAGATTATATACCAAAACAATTGGGAATTAGAATTAGAATTTAGGGACAAAAATAGCAAACAAATAATATATTTTATATTCATCAAAGCCTCAGTGTAAGTTGAATATTTAATCTCAATAAACTTTTATGTATTCAGTGATGGCACAAAAAGAAATAAAAATACTGAAGATATCCATGAATAAACCAATAAGCACAATCATAATGAAAATTTTAGCATCGATTTTCAATTTTGAAGACAATAACAGTTTGGGAAATTTGAATAAAAATATTGATTTAAGACAGCTATTTTATAGTATGTGCAGAATAATGTATTTATTGAATTTTTTAAAAAATTGATTAAATAAAAGATTGTAAAGAAAACTTAATTCATTTTAAAAAGTTTTGGGAAATTGAAGTAAAAACACCTACATAGGTTCCATGATCAAGATGAGAGTCAGGATATTTTGAAGGAAGTAATTTTAAATGTCCTTTTCCAATATCTTCATGCGATGAGTACTGAGGTCCAGGCCCATACTAGCGGCCATGATTTGTCTTATTTGTCTAGTTAGGTATTTAGCTAAATCTCTTGAACATTGAGAAGAACTCTATCCCTCCATCATCTGTAAAGTAAATCTTCCAACTAGGCCACCCCAGTGGTCTGGGGGTTACAGGTGTTGTACAAATACTGGTGGAGGGAGGTGGGACTGGCAAGGAAACAGTGGCAACTTTCATCTATGAATAGTCTTTTTTTTTTCTTTTGAGACAAGAGTCTCACTTTGTCACACTTGGTAGAGTGCCATGGCATCATAGTCATAGCTCATAGCAACCTCAAAGTCTTGGGCTCAAGCAATTCTCTTGTCTCAGTCTCCCTAGTAGCTAGGACTACAGGCACCTGCCACAAACCCTGGCGGGTTTTTTTGTTTGTTTTTTTCAGAGACAGGGTCTCACTCTTGTTCGGGCTAGCCCCAAACCTCCCAAACCTGTGAGCTCAGGCAATCCACCTGCTTGGGCCTCCCAGAGTACTAGGACTACAGGCGTGAGCCACACCTGGCCTCATGTATATTATTTTACTTTATTTTATTTTATTTCATTGCTTATTTTTTGTTTCTTTTCTTTTCTTTTCTTTTTTGTTTTGTTGAGACAGAGTCCCACCCTATGCCCCTGAGCAGAGTGCAGTGGCTTGGTAGCTCACTGCAACCTCAGACTCCAGCTTGTGGGCATCCTGCTGCCTCAGCCTCCATAAGCTGCTGGGATTACAGGCACTTCCTGAGGCGCCCATCTGAGTTTTTCCATTTTTTTTCATGAGTCCGTGTCTCACTCTGGCTCAGGCAAGTGGCTCACCTGTAATCCCAGCACTGTGGGAGGCTGAGGAGGGAGAATTGCTTGAGCTCAGGAGCTCACGTATATTCTTAATAACAAAAGAAAAAGAATAAACATTATATCCTTTTATTTGTCATATCAAGTACTCACGTTGATACTCTGTCTCATTCAGGCCATTTTTAAGAAGATGTATAAAGATAAACACAATGTAACATGAAAGCAAAAATTAAAGTGGGGTTAGGGTAGGGAAAGACAAAAAAAAAGGCTGTCAGAGTAAACGGAGGGTTGAGAGCAAAAGAGTATATACTTCCTTTCTTGCTAAAAACAGATAGGAAGCATCATTTTAACCCTGAATTTTGAGAGCAGGCTTTCCTTTAGACGACTTACTTTACCTAAGTTGGCTATCTGTATATGAAGTGAACTTGAATATGGAGTTAGATCTGTTTGATTCTGTCTGGAAATCGGTTTCCTTATCTCAAACAGGGTGTCTCAAGAAAAGCAGGAGAGAACCCCCCCATCCTAACAACACAACTCTGAGTTATGGAATGATTGGCTACTTCATAATACTTGTCTCAAAGAATAGTTAATATATTTCCATATATCCTTTGGAATATATTAAAAAAATGTGAGTCAGCTTCATCTTAGCCTATCAATTTCTACTCCCTTTTTTCTATTTTCAGAAATGTGTATCTGTGTTAAAAATGATTACTTTTGCTCAATGAAATGTGTACATTAAAGGTGTAAAATTGCCATAGGATTTTCATTTTACTTTACCATATAAATTTGAATAGTCTTGCTCCTGCTAACTTATTTTTCTGAATTGTGAAGATGGATGAGGTGGCATCATAGTTATTTAGAAATCTTTCTACTTTGGTCTAGGATATATAACTGATGATTTCAGTTCTCTGAGGTGAATTAATCTGTGGACATTAGAAGCAAACTTAAAAGAATTCCAGAAGCTTTAGTCATTTTCAGTAGGAAAGAGAGAACAGTAGAGAGGCAAGATCTGTACTGTGCTTACGTTTGCAGACACCCCCTGGATAGAAATGTAGACAACTGCGTCATTTTGTGATTCTTATCAACAATTACATGAAAGTAGGGCACGCACAGGGAATATCCTGTTAGGGAAAGATCCCCACTTACAGACTTCTCAGAGGGCAGAGGATTAGGCAGAGGAATGAATGTTCCTTGTAGGCAGCTGCTAGCCTCAGAGCAAAGTAAATCAACTGATAGTGGGCCACACAGCAAAGTGCACCTGTGTGCCACGCCACACAGGCACATTAGCATGACCTGAGTGTGTCCCAAAGGAAAGGATATAGATGGTGGTGATTATCTGTGAGGTCATCCAGGGAGAACTCTATGGACTGCCTTTGCCTTGTTCCCCTGCCAGACAGAAGATCCTTGGAGACTTTGATGTGGTTATAAGAAGATGGGTATCTGGGGCAGCACCTGTGGTTCAAAGGAGTAGGGTGCTGGCCCCATATGTGGGAGGTGGCAGGTTCAAACCCAGGCCCAGCCAAAAACTGCAAAAAAAAAAAAAAAACCCGAAAACTGTGGAGTTGTTTAAAAAAAAAAAAAAAGAAGATGGGTATCTGCATCGAATAAAAAAGGCGGTGTAGAATCATAGGAAGAAAACCATCCTGAAATAGAGGTTGTCTTTTATCTACCATTTGACCCAGGATTTATCACTTCACTTGTCTAGGCTGGAGTTTTCTCTGTAACTGGTGATTATGGCTTGGCTCTCTACAGAAAATTGGTCTCCCTGGGGGAGGTTTTTACCATTATGATAAAAAACACTGACCTGAAGGAACAGCTTGCTAATGCAGTGGGAAGGTCAGTGTTCTCCACTGCCCTGGGTGGAACCTTCAGTGAGATAGAGGGACACACTCTCAGACTCCCTGGAGAGTAGAACTGAGTACTGCGGGGAGGGAACAGGCTATTTGGACACTTGGGCAATTTGGGTGGGTGCAGATGTCTCCTGCAAAGAAAAGTATTAAATATGAATTTGGAACTTTGGATTATGTTAGGACGCCTTGAGATCTGCTGTCACAAGGAGTTTCGAGGTCAAAACAGGAGCTCATCTTAATGGAAAGGGGAATCTGGGCAGTTGGATAGAGCTAAGGGCCAATTGTGGTACCTGGGTGTTGGAAACTCCACCCCTCAGGTAGCTGCCCCTGCCTGACCAAGGTGGAGGTTTGGGAACAATCTCGACATGTGAACAACATGAACTAAAACAGCAGGGACCTGACTGGAACAGAAGTTCAACATATGGAACAAGCTCTTAGTGATTTGTTTCCATATGCCTTTCATTTATGAAAACTTTTTCTTTTTTTTTCTTTGGCATCACAGCTCACAGCAACTTCTAACTTTTGGGCTTAGGCGATTCTCTTGCCTCAGCCTCCCAAGTAGCTGGGATCACAGGTGCCCACCACAATGCCTGGCTGTTTTCTGTTGAGGTTTAGCTGGGGCCAAGTTTGAACCCTCCACCTTCGGCATATGGGGCCAGTGCCCTACTCACGGAGCTACAGGTGCCACCCCCTACGAAAACTTTTTTAGCATCCTAATCAGGTTTGAACCTAGCGACTAATGTGACTATATTTGTACTTGCCTGTGACAAAGAGGGTCTTCACAAGGATATCTGATGAACAGAGATGTGAGTAGATTATCTCTCAGGTTTCTTCCAGTTCTAAATTGTTGTTATTTTGCTATGAAATGAGAATAACTTGAGAATAATAGCCAAACTGAACATCTGACCAGTATAACCTTGAACAAGAAAATCTTGATTTATTTTATAATACTTGGCAGAAAAAAAAGTCTTGAGCACTTGGGATGTTTAGATAATTAAGGAACAGATGCTAACAGAGTGAGGGATTGTTTGGGGCTTGACATGTTGTTCTTACTTGTACTTTCATTTTTACTCTGGATTTCTCAATAGCAGCATACGTTTCCAACCCTGTTCTTAGATATGACTTGAAAGTAAACAAGATTCTATTTTCTTGTCAATATTTATTCAAATTCAAAAAGAGAGAAGAGCTTCCTATTGTACTACTAAACTAATTTACTAGGCTTATTTTAATATTTTAGTGGGTAAGCCTCATGAAGATAGAGATTTATTCTCATTTTGTTCATTAATAAATAACAAGTTCCCAGAACAGCACCTAGAGCAATAGATACTTATTTAACAAAAAAAAGCTACATTTAAGTAATAAAATGTTACAAATGTGGAATGTGCTCTCTTTTGTACATCAACCATGTTCCCTTCCAGACTAATCATTTATGCTTTCTTCTGTAAGAAGATTTATATCCCTGTGCTTTGCCCAAGACTGGTAGTAAATTGTCTGTGGGCGGGCATGAGTAGGAAGCCTTTGGCTTGCTTTGGTTGGTGCACTGAGCAAACCTCATGTTCACCACGTCTCAGGGAAAGCTTGAAGATTCGCTGTGTGTTTCTGCCAATTCTCTGCTTTTTTCCTGTCTCAAAAGACTATCTTAAACAAGGGTCATTTTTTTTTCAGCCTGGAGCCTGGAACAAGAAGATTTATGGACAAGCCCCCCCGAGCTTGCTTACAGGTGCCAATTTGTAATATGAGTGAGAATTAACTGCTGTTGCTGCAAGCCAATGGGACCTGGTACTTGTTTGTCATTTCACCATGTTCTAGCAAGAGCCTGTGTGGATTCTGGGGAAATCTGTGAAATTTAGTGTATAAAATTGCATTTTTAAAACCCGATTTTAATGGAAGTATCAAAGGTGCATTACAGAAAGTGAGGACGAGACCAAAAGGCTCACCAATGAGACTTGTTCTCTGGAATAATTTTAAGATTCCCAACTATTCATATACTGAGCTGTGTGCCCAGAAATGACACAGTAAAGGCTCAATGGATGTTTCATTCTTGAATAAATGCAATTTTCATTTTATTTTGCATTTTTGGGGGAGAAGAGGGGGAAAGTTTGTTGGAGAAGAAGCTCGTAGGGGATATGACAGACTGCAACAACAATGATTAATTTGGGCACATGTTAATTTTCCTTTTGCATACTTGTAGAGTATGAAGAAAGTAGGTGGCAGACATCAGACAGTTTATCTGACAGTTGTTGCTGCCAGTTCAGTTTCTGACTGATAATGATCTTTAGGGAAGAGTTTACTCTTGGAAAACAGGTATTTGACTCTTATTTTCATTTTAATTACTTAGCATATTTATTAAGAATGTACTATGTGTTAGATATTGTGCCAGGATAGGAAATGGGCTGCACTCCTACCACCAAATCATCTGCACACTCCATATCCATCTGATTTGTGTATTCCAAATTATCCCACAGATTCTTATATCCAAGATGTCTGCCTCAAACCCAATGTCAATTCATCCCTAATACAATTGAAATCCCCTGCCATCCCATTCCCCATAAGAATAGCTAGCAGAAGGCAGAGTAGATGGGGAGTGCATCTGTGCATGCAGTCTCTAAAGGTAGCATCTCAGCTATCGTTGCCAAGGCCACAATCTGTTGACACTGAAGGTGTTTATAGGAGGTCCGTTAGTTTGTTTGCACTGCTATAACAGAATATCCTGGACAGGGAAATTTATAAACAGCAGAAATTTATTTATCATAATTCTGAAGGCTGGAAATTCTAAGATTAAGGTGTCAGCAGGCTTCATGTCTGGCAAAGGCCCGTTCCTCATATATGCCACTAAATGTTCTTACATGGCAGAAGAGGGGAAGAGCACAAGGGCCCAGGCCCATCCTCTCCAGCCCTTTCATAAGGCGCTAATCATTCATGAGAGTGGAGTCTTCAGGACTTAATCACTTCCCCAAATGCCATGGCAGTGGAGATTTAAGTCTTAACATAAATTTTGAGGGGGAAAGACACTCAGGCCACACAGGAGCAATGTGAAATATACTAAAGAGTGGCATCTTCTTTACAAGCTTACATTCCCGGGACCTGCACAATGCCAGATCACAAGGTCAGGCTTGTTCCTTGGATATTAGGGCCTTCCTCCATCTGCATCTTTCTTATCCCCAACCCCACTTCAAATCATTCCTTTTTTTTTTTTTTGAGACAGAGTCTCACTCTGTCATCCTGGGTAGGGTACGTTGACCTCATACCTCACAGCAACCTCAAAGTCTTGCCTCAACCCCTCAAGTACCTAGGTGTACAGATGCCCACCATAATGCCTGGCTAGCTTTTTTCTATTTTTAGTAGAGACGGGATCTTGCTCTTGCTCAAGCTGTTCTTGAACTCCTTAGCTCAAGGGATCCACCTGCCTCAGCCTCCCAGAGTGCTGGGATTACAGGCGTGAGCCACTGTGCCCGGCCATGGAGCTTAATTTACTTTTTCTTGGCATGCAGGTAAATTGCAGCATTCAATAGTATGAAATGATAACCACACACAAAGGAAGAAGAAAAACAAAACAAAAACAAAATCTTTACTTGACTAGATCAAACAATGGGAAATCAAGAGACAGGGTGAGGAGGGCGGACTGATGCACTTGTTTGGCTATGCATTTAAAACCACAGGCTCTTTGCATCTTCTTTTTCTGCTATTCATGGGTTCATCTTAATGGTAGTCTCACATCATTGACAATTATAATTGCCGCTATGTGCTTCCTTGTACACAGGCTGTCAGATGGTGTAGCTATCATTATACTGCCCTTTTCAAAAGTGAAGAAACATTTTTTTTTTTTTAGTTTTAAAAATCCTTATTGTTCATCACCAAAATTGGCGGTATGCTTATCTTGAATTTCAAAGGAATTACAAAAGATAGTCTCATAGTTAACAGAACAAAAACATGTGAGAAAAGTTAATACTTTTTTTTTTTTTTTTTTTTCAGTTTTTGGCCAGGGTTGGGTTTGAACCAACCACCTCTGGCATATGGGGCCGGGGCCTTACTCCTTTTAGCCACAGGTGCTGCCCAAGTTAATACTTTCGAATAATGAAAAGAGGGGAACACTTAAAAACCCAGAGAAGTTTAATGTTATTCTCTGTAATTCTCAGAGAGTTGGTTTGCGAGATTTAGAAACGAATACAATTGAGATACTAAAAATTCCATTTTTTGGATAAATTTAATTTGTAGGTTTGAAGGATGATAGAGGTTTAGTATTTTGACTTCAATAAGTCATCTGATACATTTCCTCTGGACCTTTATTTTGATATGTATAGAATGAGGGAATGGCAACTAGATTCTGCAAAGTTAAAGGAACTTCTATTTTTAACAAAGAGGAATTGAGCCATAGGAAGTCTATGATTAATATGATGCATCTTGCATGTTGCTTTTACATGGTAGTACCCATAATTTAAATGACTATCGTAATACTAAAACACCAGGGGATATATAGAATGGAATATATCAATGATATAAAAGTTAAAGAAAACTTCAATGTGATGACTTTGAGCTATCGTCTTTCTCCCCAATCCTTTATTCCTCTCTGCTCTTAGAGGTACTAGGCCCAGAACGTCAAGAAAAGTTATGAGAGTGTTTCTTTTCACAGTTTAGTAAAATTTTGTCAGTGAATCTCTATACTAAGATAGAGTTCATAGACTTAAAATGTTGTCCCCCTGTTCAACTTTTGTGCAGGAAACTAATGAATACTGGTCTAAACTTTTGCACAGAAAATTAATGAATACTGGCCCATTCTAGGTCCACCCAAATGGCATGTAAAGCCCTGGGCCAGGTTTAAAGAGGAAGGTTTGGAAGTCAGACCTGTCCTGATTTTCCTCAGGGCAAAAGAAACTACCTATTCATTACACCCTGAGCTTCTCTGGATAAAGGCTGTGTTTTATAATATTTATTTTTGTATCCCATTACTTGTCTGAAGGCTTGGCCCACAGTGAGTGCTATTTAAGTGCTTATTAGGTACAGAATATAAACTTCCCCTTACCTGTTGTCAAGTAACACGGATTTAAGGACATTCTACTATGGCTCAGCCCCAACCATTCAAGGCACTAGTTGGGGGAAGATTTACACTCCTAAGAAAAGAAATTCATGTATTCCCATGTGCCCTATTATGTTTTGGGCTGAACGGAAAGTGAGTGGGAGGGTGCCTGTGGCTCTGGCTGGCAACAGGAGTTCAAGAATGGATTTGACATCCCCTGTTCACTTTTGACTTCTTTGTTTCTTCTAGGTAGGATGCAAGTTCAACAGGGGAAAGAAGGAAGTACTAGTGACATCATTTAAGAAAAGGATGATTGGCTTGCATCCCAAAGCTACCTGTCTCTGAGTAGTCTCTCCTATAGGCAGGGCCAACAAATATAATGTACAGGGGTGGGGGGCGGGGGTGATCAAAAGGCTCCGGGGATGAGCAGAAGTATAAACCTAAAGAAAAGTGATGTCCCTTACAAAAGTATGTGTGAAAACTTTCCACTTAGCTTAAAAGACCATCCTTACGAAACTAATTTGATAATTATTTTATTAAGAAATATATAGTATCAATTACAAAGGAACATGTACATTTTCAAAAGTGCTCACAAAATAAATTAAAAACACATTTTATAAAGTTGAAAATGATATATAGAGTAGCTATAACAAACATACTTCCATGACATTGATGACTGGCTTGTGGCGGTAACTCTCAGCTGGAGTTGTATAAGCTTTATTCCAGGAAAGAAACCTAAAAGGTCTCTTTATAGTAGAAGAAGAACTTTTTCCTTCAAAGAAGAAAATGTTGAACTCAGTGATAGCATCTAAAGCTCTATTTAAACGGCAGCTATTTCTTCTACCTGTAATGACATTTCTTGTGCTGTCATACTAAAACTTCTGAGCCAGTCATCAATACCATAGAAGTTTCCTAGACATGTGAGGGGTGGTACTTCTCCTGCAGTATAAACTTAAATTAAAAAATAAAAGCTTACAAAAATAAGTTAAGAAACTCTTCTGTATTTAAAAAATAACTATTGGTTGTGTTTTAAACGTCACAGTTAGAGTTAATGTTCTATCTACTGAATAAAAATGATTTCTTTTCACACTGTGAGATACGACCATAATAAAGAACGCTTCTTTTGTTTCTGAAAAGTTCGACGGAAACGACGCCACAATCTTGATATTTGTGAAGCTTGTTCCAGGCATTTATTTGCTGTGACGTCTCTTGTCTTTCCTTTTGTCGTTGCCTGGGTGTTATCTATCTGTGGAATAGGAGAATCAATAGTCAAAATTAATTTTCACTATCTTTAGGGACTCTTGAATGCCAGTTCTTCTTCCTTCTTCATCTAACTCCATCTCTCAGGGTGTTCCCAAAGCACCTGCTTACTATATGGTAGTGCGTGTTTTTCTAGGGATCTACCACCTAACTCTGGCCCTGAGGCCAAACACCACCTCCTTCCCTAAGCCTCTGCTAGTTGCTCAAATCTTTCTTCAGGAAATTCTCAGTGTGTTATTTAACTTGGCTGGCACATGTTCTTAAGTTACATCATGGGCATTCCCCGCAGGGCTGAGTACCAAGTTTTATACTTAGGAAACACTCAATATTTGTTAAATGACTAAATAAATGAATGGAATTCTGATTTCATGATCTGATAAGATCCTAAGTTCCTCAAGGGCAGGACCTATCTTCCACCTCTTTATAGGCATAATTTAGTAAACCTACTCTATTATTTGATCCCGAAGTACTTCTGTTCCCTGTCCCTTCACCACCTGCATGTCTGGCAGACACCTGAAGATATATTTTAATAGGGATATTTTTACGTGAATTACCTTTGAGTAGTGATAGACGGCGTCCCTGACAAACAGGATTCAGATTAACCAAGTCACTGGGCTATTAAGCAAAAATTTTACAGTCTCCAATTTGCTAAATCATAATTATTATAGGGTTTGGATTTCACTTTGGGGCTTGAAATAAATTTTACCGGACTCCCCTTTTCTCAAATGCTGTTCAAGAACTTGGGTTAGCCTATCTGTCCTTTGGGATCCTCTTCCCTGAATGAACTTCATCGTGACCATCTGTGGATTTGCCAGGTTCTCCTAGAGCCAGACTGGTTTCTCATAATCGCCACCTCCTATTGACTTTCTAACTCAAATTCAAGCCAGATTAGCCCTATGGTTTCAATTCCCGTCCCTTAAAGTGTGACAGTCTTGGCCACTGAGACACTCAGATTGCAGACTGATAAAGTCCACCTGATTAATAAACAGCAATCACACACATCTGCGCTTGCCTCTCTTTGTCTTTCAAAACTTGTCATCCTGGTGATAAAGTCTCTTCTTCCCTTGCCAATAAACTAAACATATACTAAGCACTAGGTGTGTGCCAGCCACCGTCCCAAATGCTTTTACATGCATTGACTCATTTAATTCTCATAAACATCCTACTGATTTTGCTACTAATATGCTACTTACTTTGCCCATGAAGCCAAGGCACTAAAAAGGAAGGAATCTATCCAAGCCTAGGCGGTTAGGAGTTGCAGCGCTAGGACACAGAGTCAGGCAGTCTCCAGAGTTCCTTACTCCTAACTCTCCCCTACACCACCTCCATATCTAAAGTTACACAATCCTTCAACTGCACATACTCCATGTGCAAAAGGCTATCATGTAAAGAGACAGCAACAGCTCCCATCCAGGCATTTAGCAAACATAAGGTAGAGACGATATGCGTAACATGACATTTTAGGAAAGAAGCCTAAGTGACCAGCCCGAGCAGCAGTGATGTTCCGGCTTCGGAACGGACCCTGAAGAGAGCCACACACCCTGAGCTTTAGCTTTTGAAGGTCTGGGTTGGGACCCTCGGAGCTGGCATTTTTAAACAGTCATGCGACCTAAGGTTTAGAACCATAAATTCAGCTACAACAGAATCGGAATCTTAGAAATAGGCGACTTTCAGTCCAGGTGTCACCGTGAGACTAACTGACAACCTACAATTTGTACCCGGCTGATCGAAACATAAAACCTGAATAAAAATCAGAAAGGCTTGTGCACACAGCCGCCGTTTAATGCCAGGTGGGCCGGGCGGTGCGGCAGCGAGCATCGCGGCGTCGGGCTTACCTGGACCCCCGCGTAGCCCGGGCACTCGAGGGCGAAGGTGGCGCGGGTCGTCAGCGCGAACACTTCCTTGGAGAGGGACGTGCAGCCGGGAGTGGGACTGAAGGTCATGCGCTCGATTTCACTGAGGCAATGTGACTGCTCACCGGCGATAAAGTTTATGAGAAAAGGAGAAAACGCCAAAAAGAAAAAATCATAGAGCGGCTTGCTGTGCACGGAGTGCGAAGGGCGGCGCGGGAGCGGGTCGAGACGCAGCAAAGATGTCTCCAGCGAGAGAGAAGAGGTCGCGGAGGAGGCGAGGGACCGAGAAGCGACCGAGGGGCGTGGCGACAGTAGCAGAGGGCGCTTGACGCGACAGGACCGTCACCGCCTTCGCTCCGCCCCGGTCTCCAGCCCAGGAGCCGCTAAAAGCCCGCGCCCAGCGCGGAGGCACCGGACCCGGCAGGTGGTGCCCCTGACATGGTTCCTTGGTCCCAGCTCCCGATTTGCCTTTCCTCCTGGGAGGAAGACGGGCAGCCTCTCCCGGAATCCCGCTCGGTCCAGAGAGAAACCTCCTCCCTCTAAACTGGAACAAAAGTGGCGTCCCAAGCTGGGTGCAGCCCGGCTCTGGTAGCCCAGATGTCGCCAGAGGGGCTGGCGGCGCCCTAGAGCTCAGACGATTGCCCGGGGTTCTGTGCACCACGGGGTACCCCCTCCTCAGAAAGGATTCCATCTGTCTGCCAAACCAGCGGCACTGACCATTTACTCACCTTGTTATTACAGGAGACAGTGCTGTTGAACTGGGTGGTTTTGGTCTAGAGAGAGAGAGAGAGAGAGAGAGAGGAAGAGAGAGAGAGAGAATAAATATATCAAGAACAGTAAAGACTCTTCAGTCCGCGGGGAAGATTACTCTCTAATCCCTGCTCCCAGGCTTTAAAGATGCTCTGAAAGAAGTTTCTGCTTAGGTATCTGTTTCCTATGTCCTTGCCAAAGCAGAGACACGCTTAGTCTTCTTATGGTGCTGACTAGGGTTTGAAACTGAACATCAAAGCGTCTCAGACGGAGCCTCCCCTTCTCCCCGCCCCCCCCTCCGCCCCCAGCAGGGACATCTGCGCACAGCATTAGGCTGAGAGCAACAGTGTCATTCTTTGAGTGCCCACGTGTACCTTGTAGACATTCGTGCACAAACTCTATCTAGAGATTAGAATACTCAGGAAAACGATTTCTCCTGTATATTAAGAAACCCAAACTAGGCCACATCCTGGAGTAGCAACCTGCAGCATCTGGAACTCTAGGAAGACCTGAAGCAGAGCCAGCTTCTCCCCTGAGCTGTCCACACTCCCTAGGGCTTAGCTCTTAAGAATTCTTCTTATTCCTTCTTTCTCAAGCCCTTGTCCCCCTGTCTTTTTCCTTCACAGTGAAAGCAGCAGTTTAGCAAAGGGTAGACACCCTGGTGACATGTTACCTTTTGACACTTAGTCCTCAATCACCATTGCACAGTTAAGAACATACGGATTTCTAGCTATCATTTTAGATGCCAAATATGTTTGACTATCACTTGTAAAAATTTTCGTTAAAATTATGGGCCATGATTTTTCCCCCCAATTATTTGTCTTTTCTAGAAAGTTAAAATGTAGTTCAAGTACACGTATGCCTACCCTCTCATGAGAATACATGTGTTTTAAAAAATTTCTCCACTTACCTTGTTCATATAGTGGTCCAGTTGCCTACAAATAATCTCACTTTTCTCTCTAATCTTCTCAAAGTCACAGTTAGTGAAGTCGTAAGTTAGCACCAGCCCTGCCAGTTGCAAAATGAAGATCTTCCTGGACAAAACTGACAGAGCAAAGAGTAAGGCATCAGGGAATGTATTTGGAAACCCAATTCTACCCTAATCTCACACTAAACTCTTCCCACCAAGGCTGAACTATGTCCTGGTCTGCAAGGCAAGCCCAAGGGGCCAGTGCCCAGGCACCAGCCCCGGCTTTTCCCTCCCAGGACACAGGAGGCCGTATTCACCCATGCTGTTGCCTGAAGTTGGAGTCTCCCTGATGCTCCAGAGCTTTCTGGCTTCACATATATAACACCTAAACGCCTACGGGTCCTTTCCTCGTAGGCCAATGAGTTTCTTCCATGTCATCCTCTTCCTTTATAGAATTCTGAATTAGTGAAAGAGAAAAAAACAGGACTAGCCAAATCTATGGAATTTTAACATTTGTAAAATCATCAGGAATTTCCCTCACCTTTCCTTTCCCCCTTTGCCCTCGCCCTAGACATGTGATTGAAAGTGCTTTAAGACATGGATGGCGCTTCTTTCTGCTCCAGGGCGGTTACCACACCAACCCTTTGTCTTTGGGAAGAACACCTTCTGAAACCAGAAGCTCTCTCAGGACTTGGTACCTCTGTCTGTGCATTCCCAACACCTCTGAGCATTTCTTTTACCACTTTTGACTGGGGCTTTACCTCCTCTGGGGCTACTGAGGAACCCATGTGCTTACTTACGGGATGCTTTGGAGGGCAGGTGAAGCCTGCGGCTTGGACAGTGTGAAAACGTGACATGTGCAGTCATGACCAGATCTTTAGGGCAGGAATGATAAGAGCTTGACATAAACGGGGAAAGTTCTGATGGGCCTCGTCCTCAAAACTTCTGCTTCCTTATCAATTTCAATGCTCCCTTATCAATTTCAGGGAAAGCCCTACGGTTGGTGACTGAGGGCACCTTAGGAGCAGAGGGCAACTATAGCACGTTCTGGTAGATGTCGCGAACTTTTAAAACCACAGAGGCAAGAGCCTTGCCGCCTTACAGCCCCATTCTTAAGGCCAGGGTAACACTTGACTACGCGGCAGGAGAAGCTGGGCTGGACGGCTTGGCTCGGTGCGCCCCGGGGCGCGCGCGAAGATGCTGTCAGGAGCGCGGCTGCCAGAGAGCGGCTGTCCGGAGGCGGCGCACGCTCCGGCATTTGGTGCGCGCTGCCTCCTCTGCGCTCAGCCCTGCGCGGCGCAGCCCGGACTACTTCGGTCACTTACGTCTGAGCTTGGGCACTGCGTTTAGAGACCTAAGAAGTGGAATGTTTGATGGGCTCAGATTTGCACTCGCAAACCCCTGTTAGAAGAGAAAAAGCTTAAGCGCAGCCAAATGAGGCAGGGAGTGCTCCAGAGAGGATGACTGATGGCCTTCCAGCGCCAGCAGCAGCGCCAAGAGAAGGTTGAAAAGAGAGGGGCCCAACACCAAATCCCACTCCTCGCCGAGGTTGGCCAATGCCGCCCCGGGCCTTCTTGACGCCCAGATCCTCTCTGCCTCCCCCCTCACCCCCCTCCCCTTGCGTGCCAGAGCCTGCATGGCCCTGGTCCTCAGGGAAGTTCCTGGGAATCGTCAGCCAGAGCCCACGGAGCTGCGCTCCCCACGTGAGTCCTAGCAAATGTCACAGGCCACGCGGAGCCTGGGAACGAGAGCAGGGAATGGCTATGATTGCGGGGAAAACAGTGTCAGGGGCAAACTCGCGCCAAAGGTAAACTTTTTTTTTTTTTTTCATAAAAGGCATTCAACAGCTATACCAACCAGCTGGACCCAGTTCACTGATGTTAGGTCTGGAAATAAAGGTTATGGCGATAACAGAAGTGTCAGAAAGCCTCTGATTCACCGCCAGCTTCAAAGATGGGCCTTTCTGGAACCGTCCAAATGTTGGACTTAGGTCATGATGTCATTCTTTGAAAAAGAAGTCCCCCCCACCCCCCCATCACCAACGTCTCAGGGTTTTGTGGGAAGGTGCCAGAGCCTGATTCATTTGTTGTGACATCCAGAGATGATTCTGGTTAGCAGCTGGATGTTGGATAGGCAGACAGGAGATACAGAACCAGATTTCGTCACCGGGTTGGGATAGCTCCAAGGCATAAAGGCAGTGGCATAGTGGCTGCGTCTGTCTCCCTCACCTCACACGCCTTTCCCTCTAGCGGCTGGCCAGGGGGTGTGAATCCCCACAGGAACCTTCAGCTACATCTCTTAATTGCTGATGGTGGCAGGGATGGCAGAAGGCAGCAGCTGAACTTTCTCTTGCATCCTTCTGAAGATGTAACCAGGATGTCTTCCTTTCTTTGTCCCCCCCCCCCCCCTTAAAACATTTTGTTTATGATCTTTGCCTGTCTTTGTAAAACAAAAGCGAGGCAGGCAGGGCGTCTTCTCAGCCCTCCTGGAAACCCCAGAAGGTATCTCTTTGTTAAACACATTTCTACAAATTAGTCCCTATGGCCCTCAGTTTATCTGCAATTATGTGACCTCTTAGATCACCTCCATTATGGTATTTTTCTGCTCACAAACTTTTTATAGATTTGAAGTTGTTCCGAGATTTACAATTATCACTCCTTCTGGATCCAAGCTGTATTTCCAGTCTTTCCCCCTTCATGCTCCTAGGCTTCTGCCAAGCAGTATCTGAATGGATTCTTGTGCCATTCAATGTTCATTTTATTCGACATCTCCAAAAGTGGTCTTCTATCTGGATATGACTTTAATACATATTTATTTTGGGCTTCTCTTTTATGGCTTCTGCAGATTATGTAATATTTCAACAGTGTTTTTTAAATTTTTATTTATTTATTTATTTAGTTTTTGAGACAGAGCCTCAAGCTATCCCCCTGGGTAGAGTGCTATGGCATCACAGCTCACAGCAACCTCCAACTCCTGGGCTCAAGTGAGTCTCCTGCCTCTGCCTCCCAAGTAGCTGGGACCACAGGTGCCTGCCACAACACCCGGCTATTTTTTTTTTGTTGTTGTTGTTGTTGCAGCAGTCATTGTTGTTTTGGAGGGCCGGGGCTGGATTCGAACCTGCCACCTTAGGTGTATGTGGCTGGCGCCTTAGCCACTTGAGCCACAGGTGCCGAGACTTCAACAGTGTTTTTAATCATATCTTTGTATAAGATTGTGAGTTCTTTAAAGGTAAGTAAAGTTTTATAATAATTTGTTTACTATCTACTTTTTTCAAAAGTATTTGAAGTGATTTGAAATAAATGCATTGGTGCCAAAAGGTAAAAAACAGACAAAATAGAAGACTGGAGCTAAAGAACAGAGGAGGGTGGCACCTGTGGCTCAGTGGGTAGGGCGCGGGCCTCATATACTGAGGGTGGCAGGTTCAAGCCCAGCCCCGACGGAACTGCAACAAAAAAATAGCTGAGCATTGTGGTGAGCACCTGTGGTCCCAGTAGCACCTCCTAGCTACTCAGGAGGCTGAGTCAAGTAAGCCCAGGAGTTGGAGGTTGCTGTGAGCAGTGTTATGCCATGGCACTCTACAGAGGGCAACAAAGTGAGACTCTGTCTCTACAAAATAAAAAAGAAAGAAAGAATGGAGGAGGTCAGGATCAGGTTTGGGGAAACCTGTAGAAAAGCATTATTAGGAACAGCTAGGACGTTTGAGCTCAATGGTGAATTTTAAGCTTCCGAACAGCCGCAGCAAAAGTAGACTGTGACAACCTCTACCGCATACAGAGTCATTAGGGAAGCTGAGTTTTCTTAGGCCAGTGGTCATCACCATAACCATAGTCCGGCTCAGTTTATGTACTACATGTAATAGGCAATGAATCCTCAATTGATTGAAGCATGTTCATCATCTATGAAAATCATTGTTAAGAAGCAAATTATTTTCTTCTGAGAGGACCTATCAAGAATTATTTTTTCTAGCCCTTTGCTTCCGTCTTTCTGGAATCTACGTATGCTTCTCTTCTTGTTTTTTTGTTTACTTTTGTTCAATTGCTGAAGGCGTGTATAGTATCTAGGTGTATAAGTTTGGGAAATCCTAGGTTAGGCCGAGAATGGTGTGTTTTCCATATGGTAGAAAATAGAAGTGAGGTCATTTGTAGGACTGTGTGATTACTCAGGGATCTTAGGCAATACTCTCACCCGGGAGATGGGGAGACAACCCTGCAATAGCTCTCTTTTCTCCTGCCCTCACTAAAAACATGTGCCATTCATTTCCTTAATATTTTTATTTCTTATTTTAATAATAGTTTTTCTTCTTTCTTTTATTCCCTTATTTTCCCTCCCTCTTTTAAAATTTACTTCTTTCCTCCTTTTGTTTGAACTGTCCTAAATATTTAAAGTAAGCTAGACCTCATGCAAAACTCAATTTGGTTTTGAAAAGTAGATTCAAGTTGCCAAGAAAAATGGCTGGCACTTTTTGAAACACCTCATTAAACTTATTTTTGGACTTAAAAAAATGCAAAAAGATGTAAGAGAATGAATTGATAGAGAAGATGTCCCTCTCGGGAGTAAGAGAAGCCAATGACACCAACTTAAGTGTGGTCATATTTCAGAAAGGGTAACAGTGGACTTTCTACAGCAGGAGGATGCATTTTGGGGCCTGGACGTGAAGTGCATTGCTCTGGCTTCTTCAGCATGCTAGTCATATAATCACTCTTCTTCTCGGTTTTCATATCCTCATGCAGAAAGGAAAGTAATCCTGTGCAAAGGAGAACATGTTGCTGTTTTGAAACTCTACGTCACTGCTCCTAGTTACATCTATTCCACAGGTACTATTATTTATGTACTGTAAAGCAGCCAGGGAACAGTTTGTGATGACTGCAGCATTATATCAACTTTACCCCACTCTTCTGCATTATCCATTTGTGTTCACACAGCTTTACTCTTGGTTTGAATCACCGATTTGGTTCACCAAACTCCAGGCTTCTTTAAGTTCCTTTGAGGACATCTGTGGACCAGAAAGTAGAGCAAGGGAATTTCCTATGACAAATGTGAAAAATATCTGTTCTATTTTATTTTATCCCCAGGCTGGTGATACCTGTTGTAATGAGCTTATAGCCGAGAAATGTTGCCATATCTTTTTTTTTTTTTTTGAGACAGAGCCTCAAGCTGTCCCCCTGGGTAGAGTGCCTTGGCATCACAGCTCACAGCAACCTCCAATGCCTGGGCTCAAGCGAGTCTCCTGCCTCTGCCTCCCAAGTAGCTGGGGCCATAGGCGCTTGCCACAACACCTGGCTATTTTTTGGTTGCAGCCATCATTGTTGTTTGGCGGGCCGGGGCTGGATTCAAACCTGCCACCTTAGGTGTATGTGGCTGGCGCCTTAGCCACTTGAGCCCCAGGCGCCGAGCTGCCATATCTTTTTGAATTCTGGAGTAAAGGAGGCTAGCTATATTCATGTAAACCTAGTGCTGTCATTCATTCCACTGTGAGAGACAGGCTTACTCTCAGCCAATGGGGAGTAGAAGAAGCTCTTACTTTATTGTCTTTTTACAACATGCAAGGACATAAATGTGGAGAAGATTGTTCAATAATGTGGGAGTTGAGGTTTCTGAGAATGTTTCAAAAAGTTGCAGAAGAGGTCAGAGCTTAAAGATAATTCCGACTGTGGAGACTTTGTAAGGATATTCACTATCTGGATCTTGTCTATTTTCCACTGTAGGTGTTACTCTCTGCCCTTCCCTATCCTGCCTTATACCTTGGGAAGCTGACCCATAAAGAACTGCACTGACAGGCTCCCTTGACATCCAGCTTCTTGTTGGTTTCAGCCAATGGGCGATATTGCCGAGGGATTAGAACAGAACAACGGTATGTTTGCATTTCAATTTACCCACTTTCCCGCTATGGGCTCACCCTAGATCGGATGTTTCTTCTATTGAGGCCACAGTTCCTGGTAGTTGACCTTTTCATTCCATACCTACCAAATTTTGGTAAACATTTCATCCTCTTGTCTTTTTAGGTCTAAGGGTGTTAAGAGCTCCTTATTCTTCCTAGACTGGGGATACTGTCCTATTCCAAAATTATAGCTGCTCTGGGCCAGACCCAGTTTATACCCATTTGTCTGGAATAATTTATTAATAAGACTTCTTATTAACCTCAGAAGTATCACTTTCAAAAATAAGTTATGTCATTATTGTTGATTTCCCTACTTATACTCTTTGTCAACAATCCCTTTATTAAATTCCTGTAATTACTCTGCTTTTATTTCCTGGGGGCTCCTGACTAATACTTATAGTAGTCACTAGTATATCATCACATGAAGCCATTTACAAACAATCCTTTCCCAACCTTTTATATCCACACTGTGGCATGGTACTAGTTATATAACTCTAGCACTGTAAACAATGGCACTTGTTTAATGGCACATTAAATTCTAAGTTTTAGAGACAGTTTCCTTGCTCTTCACTGTGAAAGATGCGTCATAAGAAATTCTGCAATTTCCTTTGGTCCCTTCCCCTACATGACATCTCTTCCTACTAATACCACCAGCCAGGATTTACAAGAATACTGAGCACCTATTGGGGTCCATTGTGTAATTTGCTTCTTAGTTGAGTCCTCGTTGTTTACGGTTAAAAGAGTCTTTACAAAAGTGATGATTGTGTGAGTCAGGTGGTGGCCATTCATATATTTTTGTGTCTCATTAAGTTCTGCTTTCTTCCCATAGCCCCATTAAGGGCTTCTGAGAAGTGTTGTCTGAGAATTCCAGACTCATGGTGGGGGTAGAAGGAGAAAGAAACAGAAAAGAACCTGGTTGTGGAAAGTTGGGGAAAAGGATAAACGGACAGCACAGAATATAGGGTGTCGGAATTTAGCCCGAGGTCTATTGTGAGTGGTACTATCACCTACTCAATGATCTTGAGGTCCCAAAAAATAAATACTTTTTTTTAAAGAGAAAAATAAATTATTGGGAGTGTAGAGCAGGGGATCAGAATGTGACAGCTCTTAAGCTAAATTCTGCCCGCCTGTCTGCTTTTGTAAATAATTTTTTACTGGAACACATCCATGCTCAATTTTTTTGCAGTGTTGTCTCTGGCTATTTTCATGCTGCAAAGACAGAGTGGAGCAGTTTCGACAGAAACCATTTGGCCTGCAAAGCCTAAAATATTTACTTTCTTATATTTTGCAGAAAAAGTTTCTCTCTGGTCTGGAGAATATCATACCACTCATACTTACAATAAATAGGTTTGGGTATTGACGCTCTGTAGTGTTTGTAATCCTTCTGCAAAAAATATCAACAGTATATAAGAGTTCCATGGCCCCAAACCTGTAACATCTCCATTGTATAGTTTTTGTTTCTTTCTTTTTTTTTTTTTTTGCAGTTTTTGGGCTGGGGCTGGGGCTGGGTTTGAACCTGCCATCTTAGGCATATGGGGCTGGCGCCCTACTCCTTTGAGCCACGGGAGCCGCTTATAGTTTTTTGATCATGTGAATTTTTCTCCCCTTGTTCTGACTTCTAGCTCCTGCTCCTCAACATTTTTAGTATAAACTCCTAATTCGCATTAAGGATCTCCTAAAAATATTGATTATATTCCCAAGTACTGGAATCTTTCCTTGTACACCCAAAAGCTTTAAAGGTTCAAATCTCCTTTGAAGAGCAGTCCTTTCAAAACTACATTTGAAAAGAGGATATGGCAGTTAATAACAGATGTAAATACTTTGTACATTATTATTTTATATGGAAACACCTCAAAATTCCTTATCTCAGAGAGTATAGGCTAGTCTTACCTGTTTGAAAGAAGAGATTTACAGAATTGTAGTGTTATTTCTATGAGAAGGATATGCTAATTTACAACTCTATTGTAATTTAATTCAATAAAGAATACTAAGAATACTTGATTTCCCTCTAAACTCCCATACAATGAATTTTGTTGCTTTTCCCATATCTGCAGGTGGTTTTGTAAAGTCAGAGGTTTTTTTTGTTGTTGTTGGTTAGTTTTTTAAAGGACTTCTTATAGAAGAGCAATAGTTTTTAAATAATCTGGATAATTGTAGACTCCTGCACTTGAATTCATATTATGATCTTGTTATCTGAATTCTATTTAGGGCCTACCACATTGCCTGCATTCGTTATATCTCCACGTAAGTCAGTTCTACTTACTATTTATGGAGCAACCTTACGGTGCTTACGTAGTCTGTTTTCTCTTTATGCCTCACTGGGTGATTTAGAAAGGAGTTGGGGTAAACAAAAGCCCTTGAGGGTTTGGAGGAGGGGACCCAGTATGCGTTTTATGAGTTGAAATGCAAAACCCTGAGCATACAAGTCTCCTGTCACCTTCCTGCCACTAGATGTCTCAGTGGGAGTGTACAGCATCACCCACACCTGAGAATAAACCGTGAGCAGTTGTGTAATGAGCAGCCTTGGGCATTTTATCTCATTTTGCAGAGGGCTTGGAGTGGCAGCCTTGGTGAGTCATTATTTTTCAGCTGCAGAGTGAGGCTGTCTGTCTTATTCTGCACAGGCTGCAATGACACAATTCCATAAACTGGATGTTTTAAACAACAGACATTTATTTTTCACTGTTCTGAAGACTGAGGAGTCCAAAGTCCAAGTGCTGGGCGCCTCTACTCAGTCCCCGATGAGGGCTCTTTCCCTCGCTTGCACATGACCTTGTTTTTGGTCTATCTCCATGTAGTGGGGAGATGGAGAGATACATAGGAGCGAGAGAGAGAATACGAATCTCTGCTGTGTCTTCTTATAGGGCATGAACTCAGTCATGAAGACTATACCTCCAGGACCTAATGCTAATTAGGTCCCAAAGGACCCACCTCCAAATACCATCACAGAGGAGATTCGAGTTTCATCACATGAATTTTGTATCTATCTGATACAAAAAACAAGCATGTTCTGAAGTAGAAACTAGAGTCTGGATCCTGGAGATCTGGACATTTTCCTTCTACTTTTTATTTCGGTTTCTATGATAGATATACTGCAATACATATTTATTGGCAGCTGATGAGACACACGCACGTGCGCACACACACACCGGGTGATAGTAAATTCTCTGATTTGGGTCATTATGCCAGGATTCTTAGTTAAGGGTAAAGTGTGTGTGTGTATTTGAAAAGCAAGAGATAAGGAGAGAGAAAGAGGAAGGAAATGGGGAGGGAGAGAGAGCGTGAGACAGAGATGAAAAATAAGTAAAAACACAGAGAAGGGGTACCTGAGCTTTTGTGGTTCTAGTCTTATTACTGTTTTTAAGTTTGAAATTATATGAAAATGAAAACCTACAAAAGAATTAAAGGAACAGTTGGAATCTCTTTATAGCATCCCATAATCCTGTTATTATTATTCCTTCCCAAAGGCAAATACCCTGAATTTCGTGTTTATCACTCCTAGGCAGATCTCCATAATCTTTTTATTTTACGAACGTGTTTAAAAACAGTATAGTTTTTAGAAATACTTCATATGAATGCTACCCTTTATTTTTATTTTATCTTATTTATTTATTTATTTTTTGCAGTTTTTGGCCAGGGCTGGGTTTGAACCCACCACCTCTGGTATATGGGGCCAGTGTCCTACTCCTTTGAGCCACATCCTCCTTTATTTTTATTTTTATTTTTTTTAAGAGACAGAGTTTCACTTTATTGCCCTCAGTAGAGTGCTGTGGCATCACAGCTCACAGCAACCTCCAACTCCCGGGCTTAGGCGATTCTCTTGCCTCAGCCTCCCGAGTAGCTGGGACTATAGGCGCCCACCACAATGCCTGGCTATTTTTTTGTTGCTGTTGTTGCAGTTTGGCCAGGGCCAGGTTTGAACCCGCTACCCTTGGTATATGGGGCCAGTGTGCTACTCGCTAAGCCACAGGCACCACCTGAATACTATCCTTTATGTATTCTTCTGGTCTTATTGTGTGTAGTATACTTATGTACATATGTATGGCATCTACATGTGTTTACATATCCCGGGAAATTTTATGCATATCCATTTATATTTATATACTATTTTCCACACACATAGTAAGATTGTTACATATATTTTGAGTCCTATTTATGTAAAATAACATATTTTAGACACTTCTCTATATTATTTCATAAAGAGCTTCTTTAGATGTTTTTATTTTCTTTAGGAGACGAGGTCTCACTCTGTCACTCAGGTTGGAGTGCGGTGGCACAATCCTGTAACCTTGAACTCCTGGTCTCAAGAATCCTCCTGCTTCAGCCTTACAAGTAGCTGAAGTGTAAGAGACTACAGGCATGCACCATCATTACTGGCTAATTTTTAAAAAGTTTTTGTAGATTTGAGGGTCACGCTATGCTGCCCACAGTGGTCTCAGACCCCTGGCCTCAAGTGATCCTCCCTCCTTGGTCAAAGTTCTGGAATTACAGGTGTGAGCCACCATGCCTAGCCACTTAGAACTTTTTCTAATTGAGAGAATTCCATTTGCATGAAAACATTAACATTTAATATTTAAAGTTTCCTGTTTTTATAAAATTATTTGCTATTTGGAATGATGCTTTGGTGAATAGACTTTTGCATTTATCATTTAGCATATTTTATCCATGTATGAATTATTTGTAGGATAAATCCCTACAATTAAAATGGCTAGATTAAAAGCTGTATTTATTTGTAATTTGGACAGATATTGTCCATCATCTATCTATAGAAGTAACAGTAAAATATTCTCACACTAGTAATACATGAGATTGGGAGTTCCCTGTCAACACAGGATGCTATCAAACTTATTGATTTTGACAAATTAGTGAGTAAAAATTATATTTCAGTGTTGTTTTAAGTTGATTTTATTTTATTATGAGCAGTTGCTTTAGCATTTCTAGTCAATATCTTTACACATTTCTTGTGTGAGCTGCCTGCTTCAGCGCTTTGCTGGATGGTTCAAGAAGTTGTTGGTAATTTTCTTATTGATTTGAAGGTGATCTTTGTAAATTAGGGAAGTTGTCATTTTGTTAGTCATATGAATTGCAAATATCACCTTTACTTTTATTACTTTGACTTTGCTCATAGTGGTTTCTCCTGTGCAAATTACAAAAAATCTAATCAAACTCATTAGTATTTTTTTTCATGGTTTCTTTTGTGTAGTTGGAAAGGTAATATCTATTTTGTGTTTACAACAAGAAACAATTTTTGTTCACACGAATACTATCATTATTTAAATTTTTACATTTAAATTTTTGATCTCATTGGAATTTAGGATAAAGCATTAGGGACGCATCTACCCCCCCCCCCTTTTTTCTATTTTTGAGACTGAGTCTCACTATGTTGCCCTCAGTAGAGTGATGTGGCATCACAGCTCACAGCAACCTCAAACTCTTGGGCTTAAGTGGTTCTCTTGCCTCAGCCTCCCAAGTAGCTGGGACTACAGGCGACCGACACAATGCCGGGCTATTTTTTGGTTGTTGTTGTCATTGCTGTTTGGTGCTCTAGCCACTAAGCTGGGTGGCTGGTGCCCTGGCCACTAAGCTATAGGCGCCAAGCCTACCCTTTCTTTCTTTTTTTTTTTTTTTTTTTGACGGAGCCTCAAGCTATCCCCCTGGGTAGAGTGCCATGGCATCACAGCTTATAGCAACCTCCAACTCCTGGGCTCAAGTGAGTCTCCTGCCTCCACCTCCCAAGTAGCTGGGACCACAGGCGCCTGCCACAACGCC
>CAUYQV010165343.1:0-10008 GCA_963574575.1 Galagoides demidoff | reverse complement strand
TGTCTTGTGTATTCTGTAACAAACAAGTAGTAAATGATTATGTAGTCAAAAAAAATTGCACAGCTTTTGTTAAAGCTATACTGATAGGTACTTTCTATTTTGTTTGCTGATACAATACTATCTTTCTTTTTCTAATATTTTGTAATTCCTTTTATATAGGAATATAATTGATTTTGTATAGTTACTTTGAAGTTAGCTATGTTGCTGAATTTTTCTGTTGCTTTTGGTAACTTGCAAGTAACTTGGTAACTTGGAAGTAATGAAATTTGTATTTTTTTTTTAAACTATTGGGATTTTTAAGTTATCGTATTGTACTAGCTAGGATCTCAACTTTACTAGGACTGGTGGTAATGAGTGCACTTATCTCATAATTGATTTGTAGATAATGCTTTTGTTTCCTTATAAAATTAATACATTTGTCCCAATGTTATCTTCAATGATTATGTCAATGTTTTGCCTATAGTTGATGTTCTGTAAATATTCATGGAATAAAGGAGCCTTAAAAAAATAGAAAATTATGATTAGGCTTTCATTTTCCAGCTAAAGGGTTAAATTAGCTTTCATTTGTTATGGTTATGATTTTTGGTAAAAATATACATTACTTATGTTTTTCATTCATTCTTCTTCTTTTTCTTTACCATAAACAGATACGTATTATTCTCCTACTATATCTCCGTTAAAAACCTGAGCATTTTTAAATTAGTAAGTCAAAGCACAGGAAGTCTACTGATTAAAGCAATTAAGGAAATGGTAATATTGAACTAATACAAACTGAAAGAATATAGGCCTTTGTCATAAATCGTCACTGTTACAACATGCTGCAAAGTTAATAGGAAACCATACTTCTCCCAAGTTCATACCCAAACGTGCCATAATTGTGTCTAACTTTCCATTAGAGTGATTACTGCTTTTTTCTCAAAGACATTCCAGCCATGCTTTAATATCTCTCTATCAAAATGACTGAGAGATACTAACCAGTTCTTGCCTCATAACAGCAAATCCAGGCCTATCTGCAAACAGAAATTCCTCCTCAGAAAAATGTATAGCCAGGCCAGTCTAAACAATAACCTATTCCTATTTAGGAAAGGCATACAACATGGCTTTCATGTCTATGGTAGTATTATTCACAATAACCAAATTAAGGAAACAACATAGGTGTCCATCAGTGGATGAAAGGATAAAGAACCTGTGTTATATGTGGGGTGTGTGTATATAGACATATATACTAAAAATAAATTCCTACACCCCCAACTGACAGAAGAGATCAGACCGCCTTTGGCCAAGAGAAATCCAGAAAGAACTTTTAAACCTGAGTGCCTGGTCTTAATGATTGGATGGGATGTTGGACATCCCTACAACACACCTGGTTACAGCCCCTATCTTTTGTACTGAACAGCATTAATGTTAAAATAGTGATTATAAGACTAACAAAAAAAAGTCACTTTGTGATAATAAAATACCATATTATAAACAAGTGTTAAGGACATGTGAGTCAAGGTTAATGTATGCCTACAGGACAATTTTGTTTATTTAGAAAAACCTTTGCTCCTTTAACCAATTGCAAATTAAAGGATCTCTCATACTACCTAGAACTCATAAACCCCTGCTCTAAAATCTTCTATTTGGGGGCCAAACAAGCATATACTTCCTATGTATTGATTTGTGTCTTTGCCTATAACTCCTGAAATGTATTTAATATAAAACAAAATTGTAATCCGATTGCCTTGGGAGTGCTGTCTCAGGAATCCTTGAGACTGTGTTCCCCAGGCTACAGCCACTCATATTCACTCAGAATAAATCTCTTAAAAATACTTTAGCATTTAATTTTAACATGGGAAATGGAATATTAAGAGGAGGGGTACTGCCGTTATCCACAACATGATGGAGCTCGAGGACATTATGCTATGAAAAATAAACTTAATGTTTTTGGCCTACAGATTGTCTTTGGTAGGTTTTCTTAAATAGAATTTATCAATAGTAAAATTAAATGTTTATAAGATTCAAAATCCTCAATTTAGCTATTAAACAATAGGGTGTCTTATATTTCTATCTTCTTTGTTGTATTCTGTATTACAGAGAGCATACAGAATGGGCCAAAAATGCTTTGAGTATTTTAAACCCTTCACTACAGGGTTAAAAAAGTGCAAAACTATATGATGAAAGAGAGATCTCTTAAAATTATCATGAATATCTATGATAGATTAAAATCAACAAAACGTGAACCAGGTAGTCAAAAAATTTATAAAATTTTATAATTTAAATACACAGTATTTCATAATGTAACAAGTGAGAAGTGAAATATACTTTTTTACTTGTAAGTGAAAGGAAAGAGTTCATCATAATGAGTATTTTTTGCTAATAAAACCATAATGTCTTTCTTTAAAAAAAAGGGGGGGAATTGTTTACATTTCATATAATCCTATTTCTTACATTGTTGAAAAAGGAAAACCTGATACTGGATGTGAATAAACACTAGATTTGAAACAGGTTAGAATAATTTCCTCTTTACAAGATTTCTATCACTTTATGCATTTATGTCTTATTTATTTATTTTTCCCCATAGTTTTAAATGCTCATTATAGGTCAAGTACAAGGAGAGAGGCTGGAGATCAAAATATGGACAAACTATATGTGGTCACTGTCCAGAAAGGAGAACATAGAAATATTGCAGGACAGACGGTCAGCATATCATTTTTATAAAATATATTATAACCATATGACTAAGAAATAAAGTGTTCTGGGACTCTGAAGGAAGGTTTTGCTATTGAATGATCTCTAAAATATTTCTAGCTATACTACTTAAAAGAATAGTCAGATAGACAACACAAGCTATCATTTAGTGAACTGTGGCCCACTGGGTTCTATGAAGAGGATATTTATGCATCACCTCACATACAACTCATAAGAACTCTATGAGACTGTTGTTATTATTATGATGCCCTTTTTAATAATGAAAGTAAGGTTTTTATAGGTTACGTATTTTATATTTCTTCAACGTTACAAAGCGAAGTACAGTCAGGACTTCAAGTTAGCTTTCTTAACACCACCAACATAACTTTCCAATGTTAGTGTCGAATTTTTAATACAACTAGTGACTACCCTTACCTAGAAGAAGCTTTATAGTACTCCTCTTAAAAGGATGTGCTAATACTTATAAAAGAAATTGTTATGCATTTCCTGATTAAGAGAAAACAATTTAAAATAGGAAGATGTTTTGCCAAGTGCCAAGAAAGCATAAAACTAGTAGAATCCAGACAAAATGTTTAGAGAATAGATGGAATAATGAACACAGAGGAATAGTAAGTGAGTGTAAATGCTTCTGTGTATGCGTGTGTTTGCGTGTGCGTGTGTGAGTGCAATTTGTCATTGGAGGGTTTCCACTGCTCTCCAAAGTAAATACTACAAAAAACCCTGAAAAACATTTATGTATATGAGGCTATTTTTTGAAGACAGCATTTCTGCAACTGGTTTTGCAGAATACTTATTCACTGACATAATGGTTGGCATTATGGGAAGAAGACAAATTTTTTCCCAGTCAATGCATTTGAAAAATATGATAACTATTAAACATTCATGAATTTCAATGACATAATAAAGACCCCTAACATTTCAGTAAACTTGATATAGCCCAGTATTTATCAGCTTTCAATACATCTTTAGAGTTGGTGGCATTTGTTTGCTGCAAAATATATTTGGGAAATGTTGGTTTATGGACACATAGATATATTCAGGAATAAACAAATACAGAATGCTATGGTGTTTATTCAAGGAAAGGTATTCAAGTCACTTGCAATTTCTTAGTAAATGTAACTATAGAAACGTGATTGGGTTTTATGTATATTTTTTAAATTATCATTCAGGTAGTAGTAAATGCCTCTGATGAGAGCAAGTCTATAAAAATTATTCCATTTTGGAA
Organism: Galagoides demidoff; assembly: GCA_963574575.1. Lineage (NCBI taxonomy): Eukaryota > Metazoa > Chordata > Mammalia > Primates > Galagidae > Galagoides > Galagoides demidoff. Next base: position 6,092 of record CAUYQV010165343.1, on the reverse strand, counting down.
TAAGCAAGCAATCCATTATTGTATGTGCTAAACTCTTCCCTGCTGAGGACAGAAGGTTGGCTATCTACGCGTGTACTCCATTTCTAATCTTACACATTGCTATAATAGTTTATAACATATATAATATAAATTTTATGATAAACAATTTCAGATATTTTATAACACAAAATATAAATTTTATGATGAACAACGAGTTTTATGATAAACAATTTCATTATGAAGAATTTGTTAATCTTCATAAAATTCTCAGTAACATGAATTTTGAATTCTACTGTAGGTCTTCTCTTGGCGATGATTAACTCTACTGGGAACCCCTGTGAAAAGTTACCAGGAGAATTCTCAGAAGCACATCAGGAACATTTCAATTTCTTCTGAGACCATGAATGAAGTAATAATGCTGTTTTGTTTTTGTTTTTTATTGTTTGGGATAATGCTACATTTTAAAGGAAGTAGTTAAACAAATGCATCCATGCATTATTTTAATAATTTGAATTCAAATTAGGTGTATCTTAACTGAGTGTGTCTTTGTAGTAGTTCCCCTATCTGCTAGCTATACATCTCAAAATTAAGGTAGAAGATTTATACTTTTCAAAGCAGTGTTATAATTTTGATAAAACTGATGACCATATCAAATCTCAGGCTATCAGTTTTTTACTTTTTTCTTCTTCTTCTTTTTATCTTTTTGTTTTTAGATTTGGAACACTTGTAACTATTTTTTCTTTTTTTTTTTAAGCCGTAAAATGAGTTATTAAAATCTCTTGTGCCGGCTCGGTACCTGTGGCTCAAGTGGCTAAGGTGCCAGCCACATATACCTAAGGTGGCGGGTTCAAATCCAGCCCGGGCCTACCAAAGAACAATGATGGCTGCAAACAAAAAAAATAGCCAGGTATTCTGGTGGGCACCTGTCATCCAAGCTACTTGGGAGGCTAAGGCAAGAGACTCGCTTGAGCCCAGGAATTGGAGGCTGCTGTGAGCTGTGATGCCATAGCACTCTAGCCAGGAAGACAGCTTGAGGCTCTGTCTCCAAAAAAAACAAAAAAACAAAAAAAAACTCTTGTGCCCAAAAGTGATTCAAATATTGTTTTTAACTGTAAAACACAGGATACAGGAGTAAACTTCCTTCAATATTTATATATAGGTCACAGAAAAAGCATTTTGAAATACAAATTTATGTAACTTAGGAAAAATTCATTTTAATGGCATTTGTGCATGGATGCACACATGTACACAGGTATTATGTGTGTGTATATATATACAAAGTGTATTTATTTATTATATATATATATGTGAACCTCTTTATACATGTAAAACTGCACATATATTTGCACATATATGTACATCTATACCTGTGTTTACACACACACAGGTGAACATAAAACCGCATTTTCTACACACCATGTTTCCCACACACATACCAATGATGAACAAATTTATTTCATTATTGAACTTGTCTCAAGATTGAGCAATTAAAAATAAACATTAGAAGCTCTCTTTATACTGCTTATATAAAAATGAGACCAAATGTAAACCCATTGTGTAACTATCATAGGTGCCATTTTTATTGATTAGTAATAAGCTAAAATAAAATCAAGCCTATTGATTTTATAAAGAACTCTTATTTTACTGCAAATTATTTAAAGTCATTTTACCATATAATTGAAAACAAAATGGAACATTTATTTTTCTAAAATGAAGTTTATTTTATGAAACAAGAAAACATTAAAGAGTATATAGGTTTCAATAGAGCAAGACAATTCAATTTCTGAAGTATAGTTTTTATTGAAAGTAATGTGGTAGACACTGAAGGCTTAGGTGAGTTAAACAATTCACTAATGAGTTCGACCATGGTATCACTGACTAGCAATGAAATAAGTTCAAATCTAAGTAAAATATGCTTAATGAAATTTTCACTAAACCCACAAAGTGTTAGAAGGATTTGAATATAAAATCCTGTAAGATTAATAGTGGATATCCTTTTAGAGATGCTGAGAAAAATTGTAGCAAAGGAAATTTGATATTACAGGGAAAAATGTAAGAGATAAAAAAAAGGAAATAAGTTATATTTAGGAAGCATGGTCTGAGTTACCCTATAAAATGGAAGACAAAATATACAAAATTATTTTAAAAGTTTACTTATGAAGAAAATATGTCTTAGAGTTAAAATGAAGACAAGTTATTAAGCACAGACATATAAGGTAGCTTGGAAGATATATTGAAAGAGGACACAAAGAGGAATTTGGCTCGGTGCCTGTGGCTCAATTGGCTAAGGCGCCAGCCACGTACACCTAAGGTGGCAGGTTCGAATCCCTAGCCCGGGCCTGCCAAACAACAATGACGGCTGCAACCAAAAAATGGCTGGGCGTTGTGGCAGGCGCCTGTGGTCCCAGCTACTTGGGAGGCAGAGGCAGGAGACTTGCTTGAGCCCAGGAGTTGGAGGTTGCTATGAGCTGTGATGCCATGGCACTCTACCCAGGGGTAGAGCTTGAGGCTCAGTCACAAAAAAAAAAAAAAAACAAAAACATTTTGTAGAGCTGGGGTCTTGCTATGTTGCCCAGGCTAGTCTCAAACTCCTGGTGTCAAGCTCCTCTCACCTCGGCCTTCCAAAGTTCTGGGATTATAGGTGTAAGCCACCTACTTGGCCACGTTCAATGAATTTTGATAAATGTGTTAAGATCTAGACACCTGGCTGGGTGCTGTGGCTCATGCCTGTAATCCTAGCACTCTGGGAGGCTGAGGCAGGTGGATTGCCTAAGCTCACAGGTTCAAGACCAGCCTAAACCAGAGGGAGCCCTTGTCTCTTAAAAAAAGAAAAAAGCCAGGTGTTGTGCTGGTGCCTGTAGTCCCAGCTACTTGGGAGGCTGAGGCAAGAGGATGCTTGAGTCCAAGAATTTGAGGTTGCTGGAGCTGTGATGCCACAGCACTCTACTAAGGACAACAAGTACCCCCCCCAAAGAGATCTAGACACCTGAGGTGTCCAACCCAAGGCCTAGGATGGCTATGAATGTGGCCCAAAACAAAAATTGTAACATTACTTAAAATATTATGAGTTTTCTTTTTTTCTTTTTTGTGGAACTCAATTGCACAGTTCCCAAGCGTGAACTTTGTAGACAACTTCATGTTACAATGTCACATTAAAATATGTTTGTTCTTGCTATTTGTATGCATGTGTGGCTTTAGTTTTATAGCAGTGTGGGGCTTCCAATATGTTATCTTCCAAATGCAGACTGTCGAATTGACACCATCAGACATTACGTGTGGGGCGGCGCCTGTGGCTCAAAGGGGTAGGGCGCTGGCCCCATATGCCAGAGGTGGCAGGTTCAAACCCAGCCCTGGCCAAAAAATGAAAAAAAAAAAAAAGACATTACATATGTTGGTAGTGACTTATCAATATTTCAATCTACCATTGCAATGTTAGGGATTTAATATTACTTAGAAGTCAAGTAGGCGTTCTTATTGATCATTAAGGGCACGTCCACACCTCAGTGGCACCTCACACATTGCTCACCAGGCTTTTATAATTGTCCCTCGGGCTAGCCCTGCATCGGCAGCCAAGATGTGGAAGGGCCCAAGCCTTTTTATTTACCTTTCAATTAATTTTCATTATAAAATTAAATATAGTCCCTCATCTGTTATTATTTTTTAATCTCAGCATGGCTTCTACGATGTCTCAAAAGAAAACAGACTCCTCAAAAAAAAATTATGGATGAAGCAAGATTGTTCAGTGAAAAGTAGACAGATAACTGCATTGTTGTCAGGCAAATAGTAAGGCACTCTGCTTAATTTGTAGGGAATTTGTGCAAATTTTCAAAGACTATAATTTGAAAAGGCGTTATATGCAAAAACATGCTGCCAAATTCAATGCATATGAAGGATTACGTTGTAAGGACTAAATGGCAGAGCTGAAAAGTCTTCCCAACAAAAATTATTTCTACTCAGATGGATTCCATTGTAAAAGCTAGTTTTGTGGTAAAATATTTAATAGAAAATAAATCAAAGTGATTCACTGATAGTGAGTTTATTAAGCAATGAATAGACAGCACAGCAGATGGCTCGGCACCTGTGGCTTAGTGGTTAGGGTGCCAGCCACATTGACAGGGGCTGGTGGGTTCAACCCCCACCCGGTCTGCTAAACAACAATGACAACTGCAACAAAAAAATATAGCTGAGCATTGTGGTGGGCACCTGTAGTCCCAGATACTTGGGAAGCTGAGGCAAGAGAATTTCTTTTTTTTTTTTTTTTTTTGAGACAGAGCCTCAAGCTATCCTCCTAGGTAGAGTGCCATGACATCACAGCTCATAGCAACCTCCAACTCCTGGGCTCAAGCGAGTCTCCTGCCTCCGCCTCCCAAGTAGCTGGGACCACAGGTGCCTGCTACAACGCCCGGCCATTTTTTGGTTGCAGCCATCATTGTTGTTTGGCAGGCCCAGGCCACCACCTTAGGTGTACGTGGCTGGCGCCTTAGCTGATTGAGCCACAGGCGCCGAGCCCCAACTCTTTATTCAAAAGGAAAGGTCAAACCTACAGTCTGAGTCAGGCAACAGCCCCTTCCAAAAGAATAGCTGGTACTAACATTGTGCTTTAGCCAGATCCCCACGGCAAGGTAAAAGGCCTCAGGCATCCAAGAGAGCTGCCCCCACAAGTCATTCACAAGGAAATTCTTTGCTGGCTTCCCATAAACAAGTATATGCAAATTGTGACTTTGGGTCTATAATGTAAGAAAATAAAGTTGGTTAGATTCCACACATAATGTTGATACCAAGCCAGGTTCTAAACAAAGACAACAGGAGATAAATCATTCCTCCACATCTGCATAATTGATTCCCCCTTCACTCCCTTTGTTTCCTCAAACATTTACTTTATCTTCGTAAAATGTAGATTTCCAGGACTAACTAAAGTCTTGCAATAGTGTAAAGCAGGCGTCCTCAAACTACGGGCCCGCGGGCCACATGCAGCCCACCGAGGACATTTATCTCGCCTGTTGGGTGTTTTTGCCACTGCTGCCTCTCCTGCTTAGCAGCCGACTAGTTCTGGTGCCCGAAGTTCAGCCCTCCAACGGTCTGAGGGACAGTGAACTGGCCCCCTGTTTAAACAGTTTGAGGACCCTGGACTATAAAGCTTTATCTTACTTCCCATCTGCCCCTCTCCCTATAGGCCAACCCCTTAGAAAATATGTAAGATGTATAAATGTATAAAAAAAGGGGAAAAAACAGTCACACTTTTGTCTGTGGCTTGCGTTTTTTCTGTATGTGCTCTAAATCTGATTTAATAAACCTCCATAGATTGAGAACTTTGCCTCAGTCACTTATATTAGCTTGCTCTTCAAAGCCTTCTACAACCTGGCTCGGTGCCCGTAGCACAGTGGTTGTGGCACCAGCCACATACACCGAAGGTGACGACTGTTCAAATTCAGCCCGGGCCAGCTAAACAACTACAACAAAAAATAGCCGGGCACCTGTAATCCCAGCTACTTGGGAGGCTGAGGCAAGAGAATCACTTAAACCCAAGAGTTTGAGGTTGCTGTGAGCTATGACATCAGAGAAGTCTACCAAAGGTGACGTGGTGAGACTGTCTCAAAAAGAAAGCCTCCTACAACCAGACCCCAACTAATCCCTACCCCTACTATCTCAAACTGGAATATTCATAACCTAGGAGTGTGTGTGGGGGTCGGGGGAGGAGGTGATGCAACATAAAACCTATTGTATCTTCTACTCTAGACCATCAGCTTACCAGATAACAATTATTTAAAAATGTTCTACTAAAGCTAAAACAGACAAATGTCAGAGGGTGGAATGCAGAATTTACATGGATTTTAAAGTTAAAATTAAGACTTTAGGCTCGGGCTCGGCGCCTGTGGCTCAATTGGCTAAGGCGCCAGCCAAGTACACCTAAGGTGGCAGGTTCGAATCCCCAGCCCGGGCCCGCCAAACAACAATGAGGCTGCAACCAAAATAATGGCCAGGCGTTGTGGCGGGCGCCTGTGGTCCCAGCTACTTGGGAGGCGGAGGCAGGAGACTCGCTTGAGCCCAGGAGTTGGAGGTTGCTATGAGCTGTGATGCCATGGCACTCTACCCAGGGGGATAGCTTGAGGCTC
>CAUYQV010165337.1:0-36516 GCA_963574575.1 Galagoides demidoff | reverse complement strand
ATGAAACATTTGGGAATTTACCTAACAAAGGATGTGAAAGATCTCTATAAAGAGAATTATGAAACTCTGAGAAAAGAAATAGCTGAAAGTGTTAACAAATGGAAAAACATACCATGCTCATGGCTGGGAAGAATCAACATTGTCCATATTAAATGTCCATATGTCCATTGTCCATATTAAATGTCTTCCCTCATGGCTGGGAAGAATCAACATTGTCCAATAAAATGTCCATATTACCCAAAGCAATCTACAGATTTAATGCAATCCCCATTAAGGCACCATTGTCATACTTTAAAGTGCTTGAAAATACAGTGCTTCATTTTATATGGAATCAGGAAAAAACTTCAAATAACATTACTCAGAAATAAAAACAAATCAAGAGGTATTACTCTACCAGACTTCAGACTATACTATAAATCTATAGTGACCAAAACAGTATGGTACTGGCACACAAATAGAGAGGTAGATTTATGGAACTGAATTGACAACGAAGAGATGAACCCAGATCCTTATCATCCGATCTTTGACAAGCCTATCAAAAACATTCAGTGGGGGAAAGACTCCCTATTTAACAAATGGTGTTGGGTGAATTCTCTGGTGACCTGTAGAAGACTGAAACTGGATGTCCATCTTCTTTCATCATTAACAACAATTGATTCTCACTGGATAAAAGATTTAAACTTAAGACATGAAACTATAAAAATACTGGAAGAGAGTTCAGGAAAAACACTTGAAGAAATCAGCCATGGAAGATATTTTATGAGGAGGACCCCCCGGGCAAATGAAGCAACACCAAAAATACATTACTGGGATCTGGTCAAATTAAAAAGCTTCTGTACAGCCAAGAGCACATTAAGTAAAGCAAACAGACAGCCTTCAGAATGGGAGAAGATTTTTTTGAGGTTATGCTTCCAACAAAGGTCTGATAACCAGAATTCACAGAGAACTCAAACTAATCAATAAGAAAAGAACAAATAACCCCATTTCTATGTGGGCAAGAGACTTGAACAGAAACTTCTCTGAAGAAGACAGGCTCATGGCATGTCTACAAACACATGAAAAATGTTCATCATTCTTAATCATCAGAGAAATGCAAATCAAAACCACTTTGAGATATCATCTAACTCTAGTAAGAATAGCCCACATAACAAAATCCCAAAACTACAGATGTTGGTGTGGATGCAGAGAGAAGGGAATGCTTCTACACTGCTAGTGGGAATGCAAGCTAATACGACCTTTTTGGAAAGAAGTTTGGAGGACACTCAAAAAACTAAACGTAGACCTACTGTTTGATCCTGCAGTTCCTCTACTAGGTATATCCAGAAGACCAAAAATCATTTTACAACCAAGACATTTGCACCAGGATGTTTATTGCAGCCCAATTCATAATAGCCAAGACATGGAAACAGTCCAAATACCCATTGACCCAAGAATGGATTAACAAATTGTGGTATATGTACACCATGGAATACTATGCAGCCATACAAGATGGAGCCTTTACATCTTTTACGTCTACCTGGATGGAGCTGGAACATATTCTTCTTAGTAAAGTATCTCAAGAATGGAAGAAAGAAGTATCCAATGTACTCAATACTGCTGTGAAATCAATATATAATCACCTATATAGACATTCATATGAATAGTAAAACCTAACTATAGTCCAGAAAGTAGAAGGGAAAAGGAGAGAGAGGAGGGGGAGGAGAGGAGGGAGGGGAGAGGAGGGAGGGCATTTGAGGGGACCTCACCTAATGTGCATAATGCAATGGTAGATTTCAAAACTATTAAGAAAAGAGTATAATTGTCTTACCACAACAAATAAGTAAGGGAGGTGACAGATGTGCTAATCAGTTCACTGTAAGTATTTCACATTATATATCAAATCAGTACACTGAACCCCATAAATGCATCAATGTACACAGTTATGATTTAATAAAATAAATAAATAAAATACAAGAACAAACAAACAACAAACCCTTGGCCTTATTTACTAAGTCCTGTGTTACCAAAGATCTCATGGGAAGCTTCTCATATTCCCCCTTTAGACAGGCTCTCTCTGTGCAATCGCACTATCCCTCATGACTGCAAGCACCCCTTTCTCCACCTACCTTGCCATGTATAAGCCCCACACCCCAAGCTTTCGATGTGCATTATCTGATTACCCTACTAGGGTCAACAGACTCTCCATTTTTAGACCTTGCTTCAAATCTCCATCACCTTTCTCTTCAAATATGGCTTTATTTTTGAATGAGACATTGGCCAAAATTCTAGCTTTTCTTTTGTGTAACTTTAGGCAAGTTACTTGTTAGCAAGTTACTTAAGCTCTCTCTACCTCCATTTTCTTATCTGTGGAACATGAACATAGAAGCTACCTTGGTGGATGTTTTCAGGTATGGAATTAATAAATGCATTAAAGGCCAAATGTTGAAAGCAGTATTTGATGCATAATAGCTACTTTATAAAAATCAACTAGAGATAGTGACCCAGTACAGTTTATGAGCCTGGGCACATACATTTGAATATGAAATAGACCCTTGTGCTTTAAGAGTTTCCACTTTGGGTCTTTTCAGAAAATGTTCAACTGAGCTACCTATGCCTATTTCTTTCCTATTGTTATTTCTTTGGGTTAAAAGTTGTTGTTGTATATCAGGCTTCTAACCAAGCAGCTTGTCCCTGGTCCGAGGTTCCTCTAATCTTCTTATGGTGGACAGAATATATTTTCTAAAGCCAGAAATGCTCTGATAACTCCCGAGTGTGTACTAGAGGACTCGGCACAGCTCAGATGTATCTAGAATCCTACCCTGTCACTCTTCAGCTGTTTATCTTATACATATTATTTAATCTCTCTGGTCCTCAGCTTCTCCTTGGTAGAATAGGGGTAAAGATAGTATCTGGTGGTAAAGAAATAGTAAGTTAGTTACCACCAGTTATGGTATCTGGTAGTAAAAAATAGTAAGTAACCTACTTCTTCAAACAGAAGATCAAATGTAAAGTCCCTTTGCAGGGATGCAGGTCATTGTGACCAGTCCCAGCCAGCGGGCCACAAAGAGGAGAAAGGCCCCCAGTGTGACACGCATGGTATGAAAGCTGTCTCTGTCCAGTCCTTGACAACATTAACCCCTCTGGCTCTTGGGATTTCTCTCAGTGTTAGAGTTAAGCATGTCCTGGTTAATACCACCCACACGCACACTCAATGACTCTGTAATTCCCTAACACTGACTGACAGAACCGTCCACTAGGATGCAAATGTTCTTGATCTCCACTGGTCAGAATGGCAGCGCCCAGTCACATGTAGCTAGAGAACGCTGACGGTGTGGCTAGAGCCAGTGAGAAATTCTCACACTGCCTTTGATTTAACTGTAATTAACTTAGATTTCAATAGTCACCATGATAACCAGCTACCATATGGGCCAGCGGAGCAGAACTAGCCTTTAGGCTAGTTCTTGAGAAATGCAAGACTCTCCGGATTCCTGAGGGCTTTCCACCTGCTGTGGTTCTGCCCCCTTTGACATTCTCCCCTGGAAAGGGTTTCATCTTTCACTCTTCTCAGTCATAAATTTGCTCCAACAATATCTTGTTACTTCCTTTTTCAGGCTTCAATGAGCAGCACCACACTTCACAGAAAGTGCGTATGGGCACCAAAACAACAACAGCAACAAACGCCAACCAGAAAATGTGTGCAACTGTTACTGATGTTTCTTTTCAGATCAAATGGCCTAATGCAGATGAACTTGTGTGTCAGCTACAAAATAGCACACATGTAGCTTTTCTTTGAATTATTCTAGATCCAAAAGACCCAGAAAAGGCAAATCTGCAGTCAAAAGGACTGAAATACGTGAAATGAGGCCTTTGGAATAATTACATGTTGTTAATTGAAAAATGTTAATCATGTCATATTAGGAGGAAGACGGGGTTAAATTGGTAAAATTTCAATTCACTTAGTCCTTATCTCTTGTTGGAATGAACCAGATGATTAATCCTCAATATTCTTCAGGGATGTGGTGAACAGCGGCAATTAAATTAACAACTACAAAGTTTATGCTCAGAGATTCAAAAATGAAAGACGGAAACACTTTAATTTTTCACAAGTTGTTACCTTAATTATCTTCTTATTGCTCTGTCTCCTTTCCCTCATTACAGAAACACACCCCTCAGTATTCAGAGATCCCTTTAATTTGCTGTAGCTCAGTAGCAGTGTAAGAAATGTCTTGGATGACGCGAAGTCATCCATCTTACTTTGTGCATGCTCGCTGAAAATAAATTGTTCTGTTGTGCCTAGTCTCCGTGTTCGTTCTGCGGCATACTGACAAATTTCCACTTGCCTGCAAGGAAATTGGGAGTTATCTGTAAACCCATACACAGAGCAGTTACCTCATCGCTTCAATCCAGCAGCCAAGAGCAAAACGCTTCCTTAGGAGAGCAGGCTGAAACTTAATGAAACGCAGTGAAGAACCAGCAGGATGGACTAGTTAGGGAAATAAGCCAACTAGAATGTCTATTCTATTGAATAGACTTTGAAACGGGCTTTTAGAAAGTTTATATTATCAAATGCAAACCTTCTGAAAGCTTCTTTGTTTTGTTTTATTGTAATTTTTTTGCTCAAAATGATATCTCTGCACTGTCAGCGTGGAATCCCAGTTTGTGAAGATCAGATAATTCATTTCCCTTGCAACTCAAAATCAAAAAAGTAAAGAAAAAGATAAATCTAGCAGCAACCAACACAAAGCCAGGGGAACCACAGAGCAAGGGGAAGCTGCCCCTTGGTGACTTAACAGGTCCCCTGACATACGTGCATTCACTAACCCTCCCCAAACTACCTGCAGAGCGCGTATTTTTCGCAGTAATTCAGAGGCCCACCCATCTGCAGATGTAGCACAGCACACAAGCTGTCCACAACGTCAGCAGCAACAGCAACACGACAGCAAAAGTGGTTTTCCCAGTGAGAATTTCTAAGTAGGCACTGTTGATGCGAACGTAGGCTAGCCCTGATTCTTTTCTTCAAAGAAGATCGTTTTTTGGTCAGGGGTGGTGGGAGGAATCGATGATGCAATTAACAAAACAGGCCAGCAATTTGGAAACTGCGAATACAGTGACAAACAAACCCATAGCAAGACCCTGGGTTGAAACAGCCAAAACGATCCCACGACTGTGAGTCCCAACCGGAACATGCCTGAGAACCTATCAATAATTGAACGCATGGCATCCTCAGTGCCTGAAGAAGTAATCACCATCGCTATAAATCCTCCCCCAGAGTGATGCGAACATCTTTGACGGTTATATACACGGGGCAGCCACATCACTTAGTCCACTTTCTGAATTTCCAAAGTTTCACAGCAAAATGTCATATCCCCAGAGAACATCCCCACAACAAATTATTAGCACGGCTCTATTGATCATCACCCAAATGGCAAAAATCTCAATAAATTTCATCTGGACCTTTACTGAAGCTTCAAAAACGCATTAGGCCCCTCTCTGCTGACCACCGTTTTTATGATCGCTATTGTATTTGCAGGGCAGTCAATTTTATACAGCATAACAAAGTGCCAAGTGCTAACGCAATTCCCTGCATTACCGAGGCCCGTGTATTAAATTTAGTGGAGCACAATATCAGGCTTCAAATATTGCAAGGCTTCGAATTGAATGCCACGGAGCCTAATGTTATCAACCTGACAAAAACACTGACATATTAAGTAGCAGATCATGTATTCATATTGGGAACTGATGTTGTTTTCCTGTTTAGCTGTATATTTGGGGGATTAGCCGTGATATTTCAAAATGAGCATTCCGTTTTGGAGCACAAAAGGCCTGACAGCAGAGACGCCGTCTTGGTTATTATTCTTTCTTCCCGTGGCAGATCAATTATCACTTTTCTTAATGATGTGCTATTATAGGTCTAATGAAAATGTAAGCACAACTCAGAAAAATGTCGTTGGAAAAAATAAACAATTAATATTTTTTTTTTTTTGCCTTCCACCGGTACAAAGAAAAAAAAAAGCTGCTCTGAAATTATACTTTTATCCTATGAATGAAATGCAAGGTTGTGTATCTCTTCTGCCTTTAAACTAAGACAAGAGTTCTCTCTCTCTTCTCCCTCTCTTGCCATGGAGTCTTTCTTTGTTGCAACAGAAGCCACAAAATTTACCAAATTTCCTTTACAAACCTTGCTTTTCTTCCAGTGCTACTGAGCCATTTTAACCACTTATCTTTGGAAAAATATGAGCACTGAAATGTCCCCGTGTGCTCTACCCTCATGGAAATGTACTGATTCCCAAAAATAAGAGTCCAGAAACGAAATTTCCCAGCAGACAAAGCGTGTCAAGTTGAACCTCCACAGCTTATACACAAAACAATGTTTTGCCAAAGAAATGAATTTCTCTCGGGATATGGAATATACCTTTTAAAATTATATGTTGTTTCTTCTCCCTCTTCCCTTCAAAACATTGAGCATCTGTTAACTTAACTCACATTCTAGGGCAAGACTCCTGCTATTAAAAACTGCCTCTTGCCTGCATACAAGTCACAATATCAAAAACGAGTTTTGTAGTAATGAGGTCGCTTCTAAGACTCCAGAAAAATGCCAGGGCACATAAGAATTAAATGGTTTATTTTCTGACTCCAGTCTGCAGCTTCATCAAGATCACAAAATAAAATATATATATATGTATGTGTATAAATATATATATCTCCTGTTAAAAATAGGTGCAATTGTCATGCATATGTCAGAGGACCTGCTATATCAACAAGAGGCAGAATTCTGCTTTATGCTGGTTACTGATGGAGTTTTTCTTTTTTTTTTCAATTTTGATAAGCACACTGTTTCTAAGGGTCTATTTTAGAGAGCTCCCATAAGTGGAATCATACAGGATTGGTCGTTTTGTGACTGGGATCTTAGCATGGTGTCCTCAAGGATCACACATGTTGAATCATACGATAACAGGCTTCCTTTCTCTTTTAAGGCTGAGTCATACCCCTGTGGGTGTACACCACATTTTCTCCATCCCTTCGTCCCTGGGGGAACTTTTGGTTACTTCTAACCCTAACTCTAACCCTAACACTAACCTGGCCTGGAAGAATATTTTATGAGGAGGACCCCTCCCCCCTCACTGGGCAATTGAACCAACACCAAAAATACATTACTGGGATCTGATCAAACTAAAAAGCTTCTGCACAGCCAAGAGCACAGTAAGTAAAGTAAGCAGACAGCTTCTTGGCTGTTGTGAATAAGACTGCAATGAACATAGGCATGTAAGGCATCAATGTCTTTAAAATTCCCAAGGTGGTCCTACTGTGGGGTGGGATTAAGAACTATTAACACCTCTTTACGATATTGTGAAGCCTCTCATCCCTGGAAGTATGACAAGATGTCACCCTCCGAATGTTATACCATATGGATACTCCAAAATAGAGGAAGTTTAATTTCAAGTATCCCCATATGCAGGACTATTAGAGACCCCAAATCAAGTGCCATCATGGAAGATGAGTAGCTGGTTTGCTCGGCAGCCTCTGCCCAGAGGAATGAGGGACAGCTTGGATCACTGTCTGCCAGGAAGAGAACGCTGACTTTACCCAAAGGAGGTTCTGCCTGTCTCAAATGGGCCCAGCTCTCAGTTGGTAGGAAGGTATACAGGAAAAATTCCAGTGGTCAGAATTGAAAGAACCTGGTGTAAACGGCATCTCCCATCAGCTGTCAGCCAGGTTGCTCTTGATGAGTTCCTTCAACTGTCTCAAGTATGAGTCTCCACAAAGTGGAGATTATAAAACCTACCTGAGCTGAAGCCTTAAAGTGGCCAACCATAATTTAAAACACAAGTAGGCACTGTCTAAGCAGAAGCTATGAATCTCATGATAAAAAGACAATTTAAAGTCACAGATTTCCAATGTTTAGAATACCCATCTGATGAGAAATGAAATAATCAATCATCCCTAATGACAGGTGACATGTCACCTCTCTATAAGACTGAGCATAAAACCGGAGACCGCTGCTGCTCACTCACTGCCCTTCAGGAGTTCTTCTGGATTGCCAGAGAAAAGTAATAGAGAGGGGGAAAGTCTGGCTTTATTCCCGGTGCCCACTCTAGTTTTCTCCTGCATTGACAAACTGAAGCACAATGTTCAAAGCAAAGAATTTGGCCAGGAATGGGCTTCTAAAACATAGCACCCCACATTTTATTTTACATTTTTTAAGAAGTTCATGGGCCCAGTTCAGTGGCACACGCTTATAATCCCAGCACTCTGGGAGCCGAGACGGGAGGGTCACATGAACCCAGGAGTTGGAGGTTGCTGTGAGCTAGGCTGATAACTCCAGCATTTAAGCCTGGGCAACAGAGTAAGGCTCTGTCTCAAAAAAAAAAAAAGTTTATAATCTCGTATTTATTAAGAAAATGGGTACTCGGAAATGTCATTGGCTATAAAACCTGCATTGCTCCAGGTAGACCTCACCTATGCTTATCAGCGCAGACTGGCTGTTGATTCAATCATTCACAATGTGCTTACCATGCAGACGGTCGGCCTCGGTGCAAGGGGTGGAACAGGGCGACCAGTGAGACAATGATTCTCACTTTGAGGCAGCCACACGTGTATGGAAGGATGCTGGTCACAAAACCGTTAAGTGTAATAATACAGATGGAGAATTACAGTAAGACACTTAGTACTGGGGTTAACACACTTAACCCATTCAACCAACTTTAAGACGATGAGTCTTCCAAAATGAGGAAAATTAGATCAGAAAAAAAGTATATATTCCATATGGCAGGAATCATATGGGCAGAAGCAGAGGCCACGTACAGAGGAGAGCAGAGGAATGTGTATCTGGTTTGATATCGCTGGCAAATAAAACCCCAGGGAAGAAGTGAAGTAATGTAATAGTTTGATCTATTTTCTAGAGATTCATTTATTGCTTATTCTTCCATCTACCATCTAGCCACCCATCCATCTACCCTTTCATCCCACCAGTCATGTGTTCTTTTCAGCTAGGAGTTGTGTTAGCTCCTGGGACGACTAGGAGATGACTCCATTTGAACACTCCAAGACGCTTCAAGTTTGGCATTTCTGCTCCATGCCCACAAACCCCCTTCCTAACACCTCTGTCTTCCTTACCATTAGCTATCTATGGGCTGTCTATCTATCTATATTAGCATGAACATAAAGCTGAGTGTAGCTCCACAATCTTTCTTGTAAACAGAGCAAATGCAACATGTCTCCATGACTCCAGACATGACCATCTCTTGAAATTTAGCCACTTGCACCGACCATATCCCTATCAGTGGGGGATGTCTGTCCGCTCATCCTGGATAAAACAGTCAGTGCTACTGATGGGTATCTAACATTCACTGAGCACTGTATCGACCTGGCCCTCTGCTAATGCTCTAAATGCCTTATCTCACTTTATAGTCTTGCTCCTTGAGGAAGATGACATTCCCATGCCCACTGTACAAATGAGGATGCAGAGGTTAGAAAGGCTTAGCAATGAACCCAAGGTTCTGCTTCTGGTAAGGGGCAGAACTGGGATTTGAACGCAAGTGGTCTGACCCCCAAACCCCTGTGCTTAAAACCACTGTGTAGGATTATTCTCTTCCCATGAGCAAAACCTCTCCCATATCGTCACTTTTGGTTTTGTTTAAATATCTCAGCTTCAGCAGAGAGCCCCCCTCCTCCAAACCCGAATGCTGTTGTTAATAAGCTGGCCCCCTCGTTTCCACGTGTATACCTCCACCTCTGTGTCAACGAGCGACTCCACCCTTTCCATGTCTGTGAATTGAGCTAATGGTGGCACTGCTTCTAGGGCTTGGATTCTAATTAGCCTGTGAGTCTGCCACCGGCTGGTGAAATATTTATTTCTCAGGAATACACTTTAGTAATTTATGGATCAGAGTCCTACAGCAGAATGGGATAGGAGCTGTTTCCACACTGGTTGTCTGTTTTCACTGAAATGCAGATTGCACCCTGGCAGCGGCTGCCTTTTCTGTATGTGCTGGGTAGTTTGCTTGTTTGTGTGTATGTGCTGGCAGGGGGGAGATTGGGACTATTTCAATGTTACCATTTTAGGATGGAAAGTGAAGTGAGGGCTGTAATATGCTGCCTGTCCCCCAGTGAAGACTGCATTATTAGGAGCCCTTACACAAGCTCAGAAGTTATTATTACAAGGAAGGGAAGAAAGGAGGGGAGGGGAGTTTGGAAATATACAATATATATTTCAAATTACAGATACCATATCAGCACATATTTTATTTACAAGTCCATTAAAAACTCTGCTGAGACTTGAAAAAGTAGCAAACACTGTAGCCCATTTGGCGAGTCGTGTGACATATACGTAACATTTCTCAAATGTACACATCCATCACCTGGCAATTCCAGTTTTTGAATAAGATGGACTGACAGACAGATAGATGGGCAGGTAGACAACACAGGCACAACGATCTGTGTGGAAGAAGAGTCGCTGATGTAGCATTGAATAAAACCCAGAGCCTCACATTTGCCCAGCCCTTTCTTCCTCCCCCTCCCCCAGGCTTGTAATCTTAAAACAGAAACTGAATCAAGTGACTACCCTCTCTCCTATATTGCAAATTCTAAATATAAGACAGTGTGCTGTGTAAACTATAAGTAATCTCTAGTTGTAAAGTATCATATAAATCTATAAATATTTAGTCCAAGTGGGCACTGTATTTCTTCCAAGCTAGCTCCTAACATATGTTTCTTTTTTAAAAAATACTTCTGTATTCTACCATTTTTTCAATCAACATACGTTTTTAAGTGTGTAATTTTTGCCAGGTCCTATGCTATGGGTGGAGATATAATAACAAGAATGTGTAGAAACTTTACCCTCCTATAATTTATTCCTTACAGGCTTGAGTTTATTTTATTATGGAAATTAATATACCATATATTTGGAATTTGGGGGGTATACAACTTTCATAAATCTTAATGCTAATATTAACCCTAATGTCTTACAATTACTACTACAATTAACAGGATAGTTGTTTCACCTAAAAAAACTCTTGTTTGGTATTAGTCTCTGGTGTTAAAACAAAACAAAAAAATCTCTCTTGTGCTATTTGTTCCTTGGTAATCACCCTACCTTCACCCTTGATCCCTGGCAACCACGGATCTGTTCTGTTTTCCAGCCCTACAGTCTTGGTTTCCTGCAAATGTCCTATGAATGGATTCATATAGTAAGTAATCTTTGGAGAGTGGCTTTTCGTTTTTTTTCACTTAGCATAAAGCCTCTGAAATTGATGGAGTTTTTGTATGAATCAGGGGCTGGTTTCTCTTTATTGCTGAAGCGTATTCCATTGGCCTCGCTGGCGCCCTGTTCACCTGGTCATTTGTTTGAAGACGTATGAGTTGCTCCCAGTATGGAGCTGCACGTGCATTTTCCCCTAATGAATGTACGTTTTCATTTCTTTGAGTAAAGTCCCAGGACTGAGATTGCTAGGCCCTACAATAAGTATATACCTAACTTGGCAATAAGATGTCAAAATGTTTTCCAAAGTGTCTGTAACCACTCTACGTTCCCACCAGCAAAATATGAGACATCCAGTTTCTGGGACTCCTCTCCAGTCCTAGATGTTGTCAGTATTTTTGTCTTAGGGCTCCACGAGGTGTTGAATTGTATCCCACCCTGGTTTTCATTTGCATTTTCTGAATCGCTAATGATGCTACACATCTTTTCACGTAGGCACTTGTCTGATGAATGTCTTCTTTAAGTAAAGTGTCCATTCAAGTCTTTTTCCCTCCTGTTTTTTAAATCAGTTGTTTTTTGACTTCTGAGTTTTGAGTTCATAAAATATTCCAGGTACGAGGCCTTTGTCAGAAAAGTGATTTGCAAATACTTTCTCCTGGTTTCTACCTTATATTTTCCATCTTTCAACAGAGTCCTGCACAGATAATTTACTAAACTTTTTACTAAGTCACACTGATGCATGGGGTGGAAGGTGAGGATTGCATTTTTGGTGTCAGGACTGACTCCCCCAGTACACGAATATTTTGTCTTATGCTTTTCCTCTAAAATTTTGTAGTTCTACATCTTACATGTAGATCTAAGATCCATTTTGAGTTAATTTCTGTGTAAGGCATATAATTTTGCGAACATATTTCCAATTTTTCCAACATGATTTATTGAAAACAACATCATTTTTTCCCTTGATTTTTTTACATTTTCCAAGATTCAATTAAGGAACTCTTGGAGGGTCTAATTCTAGACTCTTATTCTGTTACCTTGATTAATGGGTCAATTCCTTCACCAGTTCCCACCATTTTGATCGCCACAAGTTTACATTTAAAATATATTAACTATCTTCACCTACATTTATTCTTCGTAGTGTTACAGATACTCGTTCTCTGTCTTTCCTTATGAGTTTTAGATTCTTCATGTTTATAGCTACAAAAACATTGCTAGGATTTCTTATTTGCACCATGGTAAATCCATGCATCAGTATGCAGAGAATTAATGTCTTTACTGTGGTGAGTCTTCCATCTGATGTATATGTATGCCTATTTATTTATATTTTTATTTCATGAACAATTCATAGTCTTCAGCATAAAGACCTATCTGTTATATTTACGCCTAAGTATTTCATTTGTAGACCTATTGTAAAAGGTTTTTTTCTTCATTAGTATACAGATACATGATCAATTCTGTGTTTTAACCTTGTGTCCTAGAACCTCACTAAACTCATTTCTTAGTTGTAAAAGGGTTTTAGAGCTTCATGAGATATTCTAAATAGAGAATTATATTGTCTATGAATGAAGACACTTTCATATATTGATTTCTAATCAAAATGCTCTTTTGGCCGGGTGTGGCACTATAATCCTAGCACTCCTGGGAGGGGGGTGTATTGCCTGAGCTCAGGAGTTTGAGACCAGCCTCAGCCAGAGTCAGACCACATCTCTACTAAAAACAACAACAACAACAACAAAAACTAGTTGGACGTTGTGGTGGCTCCTGTAGTCCCAGGAGACTGAGGCATGAGGGTCTCTTGAGTGCAAGAGTTTGAGGTTGCTGTGAGCGATGATATCACAGTACTCTATCCAAGGCCCAGAGTAGAGACTTTTTTTGAGATAATGATCTTTAATTCTTTTCTATTTCTTGTTTCACCGGATAAGATTTCTAGGACCATGTTGCACAAATGGGCATCATTTTCTGGTTCCTGTTCAACTACCAGTGGCTTCTAACCAATGGAATCTGGTGAAGGTGATGGGGCACTTGTGATTATGTGTACACGATTACATAAGATTACTGTATCTTTCTTGCTGGTCTCTCTCTCTGTTTCTGCATTTGAAGAAGTAAGCTGCCGTGAGTCCTACAGTCCCAAGAAAATAAATTCCGCCAACAACCCAACAACCCAAGGGAGCTTGGAAGCAGATCCTGCTCCAGATGAGTCTCTGATGAGAACCCGATCCCGGCAGAGACTCTGACTGCAGCCTGGGAAACTCTCAGCAGAGGACCCAGCTGAATGGTGCCTGGGTTTCTCACCCACAGAAGCTGTGAGATAGTAAAGTGTGTTATTTTAAGCGTCTGCACGTGTGCAATGCAGAACAGAAAACGGACATGATCCTTACAGAAACTCTATGAACTGTTATCATTGTCCCCATTTTTCAGATGAGCTGGTGTAGATTCTGGCAGGTTAAGATACGTTCCCAAACTTAAACATTAATTAATTGGCTGACCTAGAATTCCAGCTTATACGTCTCTGATTCCAAAAGTTATCATCTTCATGGCCATGCCATATTTTCTCCCTCTCCAACCTCATGCATCACAGAAAATAAAATGTGAAATCTTAGGGTTGTAAACACATCACCACTTAGTCAAAAATATTCCCTAAACATTTTAATTGAAAAAGTGAGCCAGGCTGGTCAGCTGCAGTGGCTCACATCTGTAATTCTAGCACATTGGGAGGCTGAGGCAAGTGGACTGCTTGAGCTCAAGAGTTTGACACGAGCCTGAGCAGGAGACCCTGTCTCTACTAAATATAGAAAAACTAGCAGGGCATTGTGGTGGGTGCCTGTGGTCCCCAGCCACTCAGGATGCTGAGGTAAGGGGGCTACTGGAGCCCAGGAGTTGGAGTTTGAGACTGCTGAGAGCTATGACACTGTTGTGACCAAGGGAGACTCACTTTCAGAAAAAAAAAAAAAGAAAAGAAAAGAAAAGAAAAAGAGCTAGGGCATTCACCGAAAGGACACTGTATTATTCAATATGTTTAAAAGACTACAGAATCTAAAATATTTGAAGTGGCTTACAAGTCCCATCATGACATGAAGCCTGGTCACTTCTCCAGCCCATCACCTCTCTGCCCTCCTGCCCCTCCAGACCATCATCTCTGCCCCCTGCCCCTCCAGCCCATCACCTCTCTGCTCCCTGCCCCACTCCTCACTTTTCTGTCTTTTCTTCAACCACACCAGAATCTTGCAGTTCTGCAGATTCATCACGATTTTTGCTGCTTTTGAGTATTTATAGTTGATGTTTGGCAAACTGTCCTCTCCTTTGTCTTCACTTGTCTAAATTTTTTTTTTTTTGGCCTACAGATCTCAGCTTAGATAATCCCTCCTCCAGGAACCTTCCCTGCCCGACTTTTTCTTAAGGCTGTAAGTTCTCAAGGAGTCCCTAGTCCCAGATTTCTTCTGCCTAACACGCACCATGCATTATTTTAATCATCTCTTGACGTCCCCCACCAGACTGTGAAGCCTTGAGGAGATGGTCTGTGTTCTGTGTCCCATTACACACCTCTGCCTAGCCCCATGCCTGGCACAGAGAAAGTGCCCAGCGGCCATCATGCACACACATGCTGGGCATCTC
This sequence comes from Galagoides demidoff, assembly GCA_963574575.1. Lineage (NCBI taxonomy): Eukaryota > Metazoa > Chordata > Mammalia > Primates > Galagidae > Galagoides > Galagoides demidoff. Next base: position 21,728 of record CAUYQV010165337.1, on the reverse strand, counting down.
CGGAGCCTTGTCTTTTCTATTTATCATTACAGCAAACAGAGGGCTACTTAGTGAATCCTCCAATGGCAGCCTTGTGGGCATTCCCCCAAATCACATGAATTGCATTTTCCAACTCCCACAGTCCTTCACTGGTCCTGTGGGTTTTCTTTTATTCTATTCCAAAAGGTTCCATTTTAAGCTTTAATGGAATCATTGAACGGAAATATACAGTGAGAGCAGCAATAAATCCAGACCTTGACTGTCTATTGACTATATATTTACTTGTGAAGTGAGGCCTTATGTTAATAAATTGGTTTGCAAGGAGAGGCCGAGAAGAGCAGAGATGTTGGTGCATGTGACTGCAATACTGCTACCCCATGGGGAACCGTGGCCATGAAATGCAGTACCTTTGCCTCAAAAGCACTTTGGATGATCTGCTCATGGGGGCAGTTTTCTCTTATCCCAGAGGCTTTCAGAGGTAGATAGAATGGACCGGATAGAAAGGGCTTGATTGGTTCAAAACCACTGCTGTCTGTGCCTTAGTTTTCTTATCTGTAAAATGGGCCATTAGCAGTACCCACAGAGAGAAGGTTATTATGAGGATTAAATAAGAAGCCACACAAGGACCACTTAGCACAGAGTCAGACACTCAGTGGTGGCTCAATATGCCAACTTTTGTAATCCTTATACTTCATACCAAGCTGTTACAGGATAAGTCCTCAATAAATGGTTTTGCTTTGGGAGGAGAAGGAGGGGAAGATCTCTCTTAAATCTAGGGGTATGTGTACTCAAATAAAATCCTAATCTTTCTCTATCTACCAACTGAACAGAACCCCTCTCTTGGCCATGCAGGACATCAGAGACATCTTAGAACTGAGTTCCCAGCCAAGTAGGCATGGGAGATCAGACACACCCCGTTATGCCCCCTTCCTCACTAACCTCCATCCGGCTTCCTTCCCTGAGAGCTAAACAGAAACCAGTCTTGTGACCCACTCTTCCTGCTATGTGGCTTTCGCACAGCTCATCAGTAATCTCTCCTGACAAGTGAGCACCAACAAAGGAGGGGTTCTAACCAGTCTGTGAAGGAAGCACAGTAAGAGTTTTGGGGTCCTCCAGCTTCACCTTCTGACATTCAGAGCACTAAAAACTCCAACCTCAGTTCACACTGGGGAAAGGGTGCCATTCTCTCAACATGGACCCTATCAAGGGGCATGAAGCTCATTTAAGTATACTCATATTTTCATTTCAAAAATACTTATGACTCCTCCTATAGCTTACTAAGTAAGTATACTCAGCCATAAACTCTTGTACCCACACCGTTCCCTTGCAGTATGTGTTTCCAGCTTCTCGTCAGAATCTCTGCTTCCCAGCCTATCTGAATGGCCACCTACAGGCTGCAATCCTCTATCAGACAAGAAGCTCTCCTGGCAGGGCACGGTGGCCCAGTCTGTCATCCTAGCACTCTGGGAGGCTGAGGCAGGTGGAATGTTTGCGTTTGTGACCAGCCTGAATAAGCACTGTGGCGGGTGCCTGTAGTCCCAGCTACTCAGGAGGCTGAGGCAAAAGCACTGCTTGAGCCTAGGAGTTTGAGGTTACAGTGAGCTATGATGCCATGGCACTCTACCCAGGGCAACAGAGTCAGACTCTCTCTCAAAAAAAAAGAAAAGAAAAGAAAGAAGAAGAAGAAGAAAGCGAAGAGGAAAAGAAAAGAAAAGAAAAATAAAGCTCTTCCTTCCAAGTTGATGGACCTCATTACCCTTCAGTTGACAAGTTTAATGATAGCCTGGGCAATGCAGCAAGACCCTATCTCTACAAAATATAAATGAATTAGTCAGGCAGGATTGCATATGCCTGTAGTTCTACTTGGGAGGCTGATTTGGGAAGCCTGCTTGAGCCCAGAAGTTTGAGGCTGCGGTGGGGTATATTGCACCATTGCACTCCAGCCTGGGCAACACAGTGAGACCTTTTCTCTAAAAACAAACAAACAAACAAAAAACCAAATACAAATAATAAAATAAATAGATAAATAGATAAATGGCACTGGCTATTATTGCCGTCATTGTTGTTTTATGCTTCCCTGGGTAGAGATTTAATATGAATAAATGTAGCTGGAAACCTGTACGATAGTTCCAAATAACCCCTGTCCTTGGATAGCTCTCTTCCCTAGATAAGGAAATGATTGGGGTTTCTGTTGTGGGGGTCCTCACTCACTCTCTTTTGAATTGCTCACTCTAGAGCAGCGGTTCTCAACCTCTTGTGACCCCTTTTAACTGTATTACAGGGTTGCGGCATTAGGAAGGTTGAAAACCACTGCTCTAGAGGAACCGTGTACCCGGTCCTGACACAGCTTTCTGGAGAGATTCCTATACATAGACTTGGCGGCCCATCTTCTCAGGCCTGCCGGGGTCAGGAGAGAGAGCTCAGCCGTGGACCCTCCCCTAGGAGAGCCTTGGCGTGATTTTCACCCCAGCCAACACCCACTAAAACAGATTCCTGGCTCATAACAACTATGGGATAATAATTATGCAGAATTGGTAAATAGGACAATAGCATTAGCTTTTATTGTCCAAAAGAATATAAGGTCCATAAAGGTAGAATTTTGTACATCCTATTCACTGCCATATGTCCAAAATCTATCTACATGTCTGGCACCTAGAAAGTACCCCAAAATACTGATTGGAGGTCACTGTTCAGATTCATTAACAGTGTTCTCCCTTCATCCAGGACCTTTCTTATCAGTAATAAAAAGGAAACATGTCAGTTTTCTTCATGCAAGTCATGACACTAAATGTAATAAATACATCTTTCAGAAGCTTAGTTGAAGAATATTATATATATAACATGCAATTTTTAAACAAATTCTTCGGCATTTTCTCCAAACACAAACTCAACAGGATGAAGAAGCTGAGGAAACATTCTTTACGTGGCCAACGTTTATGTTTTTACCCTATTTTCAAGCTCCAGTCAGTTTTCCAGTTCCTAACAGCGGCAGCCTCAGAGCCCAGGGACCCGACCTTACTTAGGCAATTTTCCAAATTTTACTTTTCCTGAAAGCAAACCACTGATACATAGTGTGTATTCCTTCAGTTCTCTACTATTTGGCTTTATGAAAATCACCATAGTGATCAGACCTAAAAGTAAAGACGGCAAGAGGAACAAACCCAGAGATGGTGCACAAACAGAAATACCACGGTCGCCAGAGATGGTGCACAAACAGAAATACCACGGTCGCCAGGCAGATAGCAGGGCATTATATATGGCTAGAGAGTGGAAAGAAGAAAGAAGAAACCACAGGCGCTCTCATCTCCAGCAAGGCAGGAGGCGAAAGCGCCAGGCACCTGTCAGCCTTGAATGGACTGTGCCCTGGAGGGGAAGGCATTTCAGAGCCATTCGAATGACAGAAGAGAAAGATCGTGGGCTAGAGGAGATAAATAGACGGTATTCTATTTCTCATTAGGCTCATGGTGTCACTTTCATTTGGAACCATGTTCCAGTGCTAATTTTCACAGTGCTTGAGTGCTTCTTAAAATGAATAGCACTCACTCTCGCTTTGATGCGGACCACACGGGCCATTTCTGTGCCTTCATTGAAGGGTACGGTGAGCATCTACTTCCCTCCCAGAGGTAGAAATTTAGAACTGTTAGATATGTGACCTTGACCTCCCCACATATTCATACTGTGTCATTCCAGTTCAGAAAATCTCTAAAATGTGTGCACACTCACACACACACATACAATCATTTTCTTAATAGTTTATACTTTGAACTCTTAGAACTCCACAGAGAGAATGATTTGCCTCAGAGAACTAACTTATTTTTTAAGTCCAATTCAGAAACTGAGGGGGGGGGGTCTTTTTTTTTTTAATTAAAGTGGCCCAAGTCTGAGGTGAGAGAAAATTTTGCCAAATGTTAGGAGAGAGCTGTTTACTCAACAAAGCACACTGCACACCCATCATTATATAATTACAGATTTACTGAGTGCTCCCTATCCCAAAGACAGTGATTTAAGAATTAAAAAAATAAAATCTCAAGGCTTCTACTTCTGGGAACATATACCTATCCTTAAAAAAGTAATATCATGCATGCACATGGAGGTGTGCGACCTGAGAGGGCCGTCACTCAGAACTGTGATGTGGGTGGGGGTGGAGAGAATCCATAATGTCCCTCAATGAGGGAGTCAGTGTATAAAGGAGGATGCAGCTCTAATACAGGGGATCGTGCAGCCTTAGAAGAGACAAAAGGTTCTTGTTGACATGCGAGGATTCCAAAATACATTTCCTGAGTGGAAGGATGCAGGCCTTCAGGCAGAAGCTTCCCTACAGCGTGGTGCTCTCCGCTAAAACACTGTACACTGATACCTAAATGATGTGGATGTCTGTGATGCTGGAGGACCAACAATGCTGTTTTCATGGGTCTATGTGTCCAGATCAGAAACGGAACATGATGCAACCCAACACACAGCTAGAGAGAGAGGAACCTGGGCCATGTTTCCAGCAAGTGGAGAGAGAGGAAGGTGAAGGAGCAAAGAGAAACTTCAACCATTTGCTTTGTGAGCATCTTTCCTACTCAGTAAAGTACTGAAAAAAAATGTAGGAAACTACGGGAAGTTGTACATTTGGAATTTGGATCTCCTTTTTTTTTTTTGAGACAGAGCCTCACTCTGTAGAGATCTGTGGCATCACAGTTCACAGCAACCTCCAACTCCTGGGCTTAAGCGACTCTCTTGTCTCAGCCTCCCAGTAGCTGGGACTACAGGCACCTGCCACAACACCCAGCTATTTTTTTTGTTGTGGTGGCCATTGTTGTTTAGCTGGCCCTGGCTGGGTTGGAACTCACCAGCCTCGATATATGTGACCGGCGCCGTAACCACTGTGCTATGGGTGCCGAGCGTTGGATCTCCATTATAATCAAACGCACAGGATATCTGAGCCCCAAGTCTCCCTAGAGACTTTGATTTATCTATTTATTTATCTATTTTAGTTGACAAAAATTGTATGTTTTTATAGAGAGCTCGATTTGCAGTGGTTGTGGTTCCACATGTATCCGTTCTCCCAGCTCTCACAGCCTCAAGTCGGATAGTACAGTTCAACTCACGTATTCATGTAGTGACGATTAACAACACTGCTTAGAGCCCGTGGAGGGGACCAACACTTACAGACATGCTTTCTGCTTTGATTCTGCCCAGAAAACCTCAATTAAATCAGTTAAATAGTATATCACAATCTTCACCATTACTGACGTCATTATTCATATTATTCCTGCTACCCAAACAACAGACAGCACCAGGGAAGATGAGTGATTTGCCTTTTCTCAAACAACTAATTGTAGGGATTGAGATGAAACCTGGGTCTTCTGAACCCAGGTCCCGTGACTTTTTTTCCCTTTGATGCACATCTGCCTGTGCACAAATACATTCACTAATGGACAACTTATAGACTGAGGCTAGATTGAAGAACACCTTAAAATTTTATATCAAGCATTTTTCAAAATTCCATAAGCAGTGCAGAGCTATTCAAGGTTCTGCACTGGAGCTATTCAAGCTTCTGATTTGATGGACGGTATATGTTAAAAGGATTAGTTTATTGACCATATACAAGGTGAGTGGCATATGAAGACAACATTTAGGTGATTCTGATTTCTTTTTACCAGAATTTTAATAATTCAAGACTTGGTCTAATGCATAAGATCATAGGATATTTTTATCTCTAATGAAATCATTCATATTCTTTCTCTCTCCCCCACTTCTCTTTTCTTATGTAACAAAAAGAATAATTTGTATAGGTCAAACTATAGCTGTCCTTCAAGGGTTAAGACTCTCAGAACTCAGGGTGAGAAGTCGGTTTATCAATTGTGAGTGAGGCCACTTGCAGAAACTGCTAAATCAACTCGTCAGCAGCTTTTCAATTCAGCTGATCAATTTATACATGTGGATGTTAGCCCTGGAATTAAAAAGTTTATTTCTCTCCTTTGGGGGGGAAAAATCAAATAAATTGGCCAGCACCTTGAAGATAAAAAAAAAAAAAGGTAAAAAATAACAACTAGGATAGTTTTATAAAGACCAAATCCTTTCAGACTAATCTAATCTTCCCCAGTAGAAAAGTTTTATACAAGGCACAGGTATGAACCATTTTAATCCAAGCAAATACTTAGTAATTTACTCGTAAGACTCCCAGGATACCCAGACATTGCTTCATCTGGTTTAAAACACAGAGGATAAGCTGATAAAGCTGATATATTCAGCAACTCCTCTGTTGCTCAACAGCAGAATTGTATTACACACTGCACACATTTAAAAATGTAATATAATCAAAGGAAGCATTATTCTTACAAAGGCTATTAAAAGAGCTAAGTAAATTCATACAGTATAATAAAAGTGATTTATTTACTATGAGGAAAAAATGGTAGGGAAAACAGTTCAGCTCAGCTCCATCTGCAAAATCAGGTTCCCATAGAATATTAATCTTCATTGATTAGCTTGGAAAGAAAGCAAAGCTTTACACTTTCACTTTCACGGGGTAAGTTAATTCAAATACTTCAATTTGACAAAGCCCCATCTGATCACATTGAACTCTTTAACACTGAGCGTTGCAGAATATTCCATGTGCTTCTTGAAATCATCAATTTATGTCCAACAACATCTGTAGGAAAATGAGATTTGCCAAATGTCTCAAGATAGGGAATCACAGTCCTGCAAGCTTTTTAAGAAGAGTAGTTTCTCTCCACTTTTTTTTTTTCCACCATGCCCTTCTAGGGGAATAAGAAAAGAATGAAGAGTTTTCCCCAGAAATATTGTGTAATAGCTAGTTTGGGTGAGTACATGGATACCTGATGTCCTTCTTGGACCAAAAATTAAAAAAATCTTAATTTTATATCACAAGTACCCCTCGAGAAGAAACACACATTTTTTACCACCTCTAACTGCTTTGAGTACTAGAATATAAACAGATATTTGAATCGTACATTGCTGATTTTTATATGATGTGATCACTTCCCATCATGGGAGAAATTATATGATATGAACAATTATCATATCAAAATATTTTATTAATTTATTAATTTCATTGGCAGTAGACAAACATTTTATGATCAAAAATCTTGTTTTTAGGCTAGGGAGGCCAGATTCTATTTTTTGTTGGATTCTACCTCATTTAAACCTCATTTAACTGTGTCTCAAATTAATTAATATCACCAAAACAATTATATTTATTATTTTTCTTTCTTGAGACAGAGTCTTACTCTCTTGCCCTGGTAGAGTGCCATGGCATCACAGCTCACAGCAACCTCAAACTCCTGGGTTTAAGTAATCCTCCTGCCTCAGCCTCCCAAGTAGCTCAGACTACAAGTGTCTGCTACAATGCCTGGCTAGTTTTCCTATTTTTAGTAGATACGGGGTCTTGCTGTTGCTCAGACTGGTCTCAAACTCCTGAGCTCAGGCAATCTACCTGCCTCAACCTTCCAGAGTGCTAGGATTATAGGCATGAGCCATTGTGGCTGGCTAATTGTACTAATCTTTGCATCTAAAGATACCCTCTTGCTATTACGTGCTTGTGCTCTTGAAGGTCTTGGATTTTATAGCAGAAATAAGCAATGAAGGGCGCTCTGGCCCTCCTTAATCCCTAGGTCTGTGATAATCTCTCCAATCTCTTGCCTCACCCATATCTGTCCCGGGCAGGCAGTTTCATCTCTCTGTCCCTCAACTTCTCAGTTGTAAGGTAGGGATGAGATTCATAATGACTGACATTGGCAGGTTTCTAATTAAATAGATGAATGAGAACTCTGCCCTGTGGAATGATTAGAGCCATTTGTTTTATCTTTCAAGTTTCCTTAATAATCCCCATCAGAGTTTATAATTTTGTATTCCTCCGTGAGATTATTCAACACTGAGCTTTCTCACTGGCATGATCTTCAAATGTCCCATGAAGGCAGCGATGTGGCCCCATCTCTCCATCACAGAACAGAACACCTGTGTCAAAGACGGTGTCAAGCCTCCGTCTGTTGAATGAGAGAGTGAACTATCCACAGGGCTCATCTCTCTCCTTTCTTCCACCTCAGGGCCCAGTAATGATACTGGTGTTATCAAATAGAGAAGGTCACTCAGTCCCTATATGGCTATCTTTATTCTTATAGCCCTTTCCCCTGAGACTAGGCCTGTGATCTCCATATTGGTTCTGCTATCCCCACTTCAGCTTCCAGCCACAGACACCCCCCCCCCATAAGAGTCACTTGCACACACATGACTCACAGATGCTCACTCCCAGTGGCCCAAAGGCTCCAGGATTATCTACCTGGTGGCCTCACCCGCCTTCAGGGCTCTGCATTGCCTTAGAGCTCTGACAGGTAGTGGTCAATCATTAATTTCATTGGCAGTAGACAAATCTAATGAGAATATTTGGTTGCAGGGATTTGGCCCTTTACTCCAGCTTTGTCTCAGGGCATGGCAAATGGGAAAGGGAGATAGAGCAGCAACCTAAAAGAGACCTTTTGCATCAAATAACTACAAGAGACCTCAAGCTAAATGTTAGGAAACCTATTTATATCCTTTTCTCACTTGTTTTACTTATGCATCTCCTTCTAATTAGTTTTACGAAACTGAAAATTCAATACATTCACTTTGTATATATTTAAAATAATCCAGAGAGGTCCCCCTCTGCTTGTCCTAGCTCCTCTGCTCAGCATCAAGTTTTTGAAAGAGAAGTGTGTCTTGTATCTCCTTACACAGAACATTCATCTGCCCCCTTGCCCATCCCTCTGACAAATGGAAGCTTATCACAATACTGTCTGTATGTCTGAGAGGTTCTTCACTGTCAGCACAGACAAATCAACTGCATTCTTTTCATAGGTGTGCAGTATTTAGCCAAAAATCTGCATCATGACTTGTTTCAGCAGTCCTTCCCTGATGGGCATTTAGGGACAACAAACAGCTTCTGTGAGCCTCATTACACCTGTATTCTGGTGCACAGGGGGGAGTAGGATTTCTACTAGTGCAACAGGAGGATCAAAAAGTAGACACTTTTAATGGCAATGGATATTGCCAAATTATTGCATTAAACTCCTATGGTCAGGGTCGATTTGCACATTTGACACACAGACGCAAATCACCCCACTCACCTACATATATACCATACCAAGAGGTATATCTTGGAGATAATAAATGCTTAATAAATATTGACTGGATAAACAAATGGATGAATAAATGGCATACCTGACCTCTGTATGGTTTAATACCTGAAAGCATATATTATGTAAGTCTTCAGGATGTAAGCAAATAACAAACTGTACCGAAACAGAATAGAAAGCAGCTCTCTGCTGTTGATAGGGGAAACCTGAGCGGTGCGTACAGCTGCTCCCTGAACATCAGTTCTCTATTAATCCCCCTCCTAGCACCTCTGCGTCCACAGTGGAGGCTCTGGATGACCCTGAGGCTGTTCTGAACCATCAGAGACTAAATTATGTCAAGCATAATTTTAGTGAAGTGTGTTTTATTTTATTCTAATTAGTTGAAATTCAGCCATCTACACATCTTTTCTGGGATCAGAATGATTAAACAGCATCTTCCCTCCACGCCCCTCCTCATCGTTCTCCCCCCACCCAGTGTTTTAATTGCATTGGATATTGCCAGATTATTGCATTAATTTAAATTCCTAGGATCAGGGTCATTGTCATTCGCCTGTTTCGGGTCTACTGCATATTCCAAAATAATAACAGAGAGAAGGAAGAGGAAGCAAACTGCACGCTTTTCAAGTCAGAAAATCCCTCAACCTTTCAGAGTGGAGCAAACCCAGCCTCTAGAATTCTTGTTTAGAAAATGAAGGGGTTATCACTCGACGACGTTTTAAGATCCTTTTCAGACACAAAAGGACATGGGGGAAGAAAAGATGTGAAGACGTGAATTGTGTGTAGGCTCAGTGGCTATAAAAAGTAACCCCACCTACTCTATGATTCCATTTATATAAAATTCCAGAAAAAGCAAATTAATGTACAGGGACAGAGAGCAGATTGGGGGTTTTCTTGGAGGAGGTGATAGGGCAGGAGCTGAGAGAAAGGAGATCACAGAGGCAGGAGGAAACTTCTGGGGGCCATGAAGACATTCAGTAGCTTGATGAGAGTGAAGGGTTCACGGACACATACTGACATCAACAGTGTACTTTTTAAATACACGTAGTTTATGATTTTTAATCATCCCTCAATAAAGCAGTTTTTAAACATAGAATAAGCCCTCCTGAGTAAGGAGAACAGGTTATACAAGAATCAAGGAATTTGAAGTGAGGTCTCGTCCCTCACCTGAGAGCTGCCCCTTCCATTTTGAGCTAGAAATACCTCCAGAGCGCATTGGCGTTAATACCAACTGTGCCTCTGCCCTCAGAAAGCGTTTGACCCCGAGGAAAGGCAGGACTTTCCTCAGCCTCAGCATGTGTTTCCCCTCTTGCTTGCTTGCCACTCCGTCTTTGAACCTTACCACCTCTTTCCGCCTAGGAGGCTTGCAGGTTTTGCTCCCTCTGGCTAGAATGTTCTTCCATCTGGGCTCTTCCCAGAGTTGCTCCTTCTCACTTGTAAAGTGGCCTTAAATTCCACTTCCTCATAGAAGCCTTTCCTGGCTACCTGCTCTCCAAATCCCATTTGTGCCCTTCATAGGACATGGCCACGGGCTACAGTGACACCCTGATTTATCCTGTTCGACTTTCTACTGTCTCTCCCTGGGACTACGGTTGCCCACGGGACTGGGGGGTCTTTTCCATCTCCATATTTTTCCCTACCCACTGCCAGGAATAGTCCTGGTGCACAGTAAATGCTAGTTTAATTGATTATTAATTAATATTCCATTATGTTCACTTGTGTATCTATTATATACTGTTGACAGTGGACACCTCTAGGGCTCTGCTCAGACAACTAACTAATCTACCTTGATAATCTGGTGCCTTCTTGGTGGCAGGAGTTATCTCTTGGTTATCTCTTATAAACTTGTATTTCAAGCACACCACGGGTGGCCTACATACAATAGCTTGTCCATAAGTGTTTATTAAATTAAATCACTACACAAAAAACAAAATAATTATTATTATCATGCCTGGACCTTGAGTCAAATTTACAAAAGAAAATAAAAAGTCCCCAAGCAGATAGAAAACAAATGTTTAAGCCAAAACACAATAAGTATCCCTGAATGAGTGACTTACTGAACTGTAAAGGGATTCCAAAGTCTGAAGTTCATCACTTACAATCACCAGGGGTGGTTCTTTTTTCTTTGTTGATCACCAGAAATGTGAAATGAAGAACATAGTGCTGTAAAATACTTTTTAGTTGGATTCCAGCATTTGCCACTTCTCAACTAAGATAGAATTAGACAAAGCTGGCCCTTCTCGGAGCAGGATGGATAACAGTTATTTCCAGAGATAGAAACTCACCTTGCTGCTTCAATCATAGGCATGAACACACACACACACACACGGTAACTAAAAACTAGAATGGAGCACACACAGTGCTGGTCTCTGAGTGTAGCATATCTCCATAGTTCATGACTCTGTTGTAGATTTCTAGCAAAGGAACTTCAAGGAGGGCAGAAGAATAATACAGCAGAGGATACTAAAAGGCTTGAAATATTCTAGAACTTTCTATCAGTACCATAAGTACCAGAGATTTGTGTAGTAAAAAAATCCTACTAGGTAGAGCAGTTTGAGACCCGTCATTAGCAAAGATGAAGACCAAGCATGCAGCAACCACTCTCCATGCAACTACTGTCTACCTCCGCGGCTCCAGAGTGGAACCACACTTACCACATCCTCAGAGTAAGTGGTGCTAGAGGAGAAGATGGAGGCATTGGCCTCAGGGGTAGTCACATGACCTGGCCAATCACCCCCTACTACTACTATACCATTGTGATTGGCCAATGGATGGACACATGCTCTAAGCTGAACCAATCAAAGGCAGTCCTTGGACTTTTGCTTAAACATGAAGGCTTTGGGGGTAGAGGTGCTCTATTTAAGCTGGAGGTGCTTAGTTAGAAGAACAAAAACTTGGGGCTCCTGGCAGCCCACCAAGAGAAAAAGATTGCCTGTGACTGAATTCTACATCAATGAAAGCAGAGCTGAGAGAAGGAACACACAGAGAGAGATTTCTGAGAATATTATCTGAATTTGGGTGTGGTTTTTACTGAGATCCACCTCTTGGAATTTTCTATTTTATACACTAGGGAATTGTCCACTTATATGCATGTTTTGTCTAAATCTGTTTGCATTGGTTATTCTTACCACTCCTAACTTAACAATGGTAGAGAAATACTCAAATGAACTGTCAACTGTTGACAAAAAGTAAATAGTTGATTTCTTTGTTTGACTGTCCTTAACACTATTCACCATGAACATGTACCTGATGTGAAAAACATTTATGATTTTGGTGTCCTGGCTTAAAAACCCACACTGAAAAGTGTGGTATTTAAGAAGAGTCAGCATATAGCACCAAGAGGTCCTATGCTGGACTGTAGAAGCTTGACATTGTTGCGCCATCTTTATCACACAAATTATTTGCATAGTCTTAGGTAAGTCGCAGGTTTTAAAGCCAGCATCTTGAATACATTATTTTATTTTTATAAACTCTTACTTTCCTTGTCTGTGGATTAGGTTCCATTTCCTTCTCTCTCAGAATTATAGTAGTCTATTGTAATCTGAGGGGCATAGTCTCCTGATAAGGGAGAGAGTAAACTACCAGATTAATTTAGATTTGCACACCTCACTGGTCCTCCCCCTTGAGAAGTTACATCAACTAATGGGACTGTGATATACACTTGATTCTGTCCAAGAGTCGGAGGGGCAGAATTTAGAGGTTATTAATATAGTCTTTAGCAATTTCAGAGAGCAGTCACTGGCAAAGACAGTCACAGATGAATGCTGTTTTTTTGTTATTATCAGTCTTGGCTTTAATTTCCAGATAGCTATCAATACCTACCTATTTCCTAAAATTTACTATTCTGGCATCTGTGGGGATGCAGGATTGCTTTGTAAAGCATATGATTTTAGATTTTATATGTGAAGAACACAAGAGGAAATTTAAATTACATTTTTTGCTCTTGGTTGTTATTAATAACGGGGCAGAGTTTGCCTTAACCAAAAGACACTTGGGAGATTGTAATTCTCCTCATATGTTTGAAAGAGAAATTCTGCCAAACAACAGAAATGTCTGGAACACATTCTTCTTAGTGAAGTATCTCAAATGAAAGAAAAAGTATCCAGTGTACTCAATACTATTATGAAACCAATATATAATCACTTACACATTCCTGTGAATGATAAGACGCAACTACAGTCCAGAAAGGAGGGAAGAGAAAGGAGAGTGGAGGGGAGGGGGAGACGGGAGGATGGAGGGCATTTGGGGGGACCTCACCTAATGTGCACAGTGCGATGGTACACTTCAAAACTGTTAAGAATAGAGCACACGTGGTGCCTGTGGCTCAGTGAGTAGGGCACCAGTCCCATATACTGAGGGTGTCATGTTTGATACCAGCCCCAGCCAAACTGCAACAACAACAACAAAAAATAGCCAGGTGTTGTGGCAGGCGCCTGTAGTCCCAGCTACTCAGGAGGCTAAGGCAAGAGAATCACCTAAGCCCAAAAGCTGGTGGTTGCTGTGAGCTGTGACGCCACAGCACTCTACTGAGGGTGAAAGAGTGAGACTCTGTCTTAAAAAAAAAAATAGAGTATAAATGTCTGACCACAACAACTAAGTAAGCAAGGAGATGGTTATGTTAAACATGTTTATATCAGTTAGATGTAAACATTCCACACTGTATAGCAAATCAGCACATTGTACCCCATAAATGCGTTAATATACAGTTATGATTTTCTAAAGCTAAAAAAAAAAGAAAAAGAAATGCTTGTTGTGTGTTCTTATACTTCTAAAGAGCTTTTATAAATGACATCATCAGGCTGTAGTATTTTCCCATGGCTTTGAGTTCAAGGCACTCTAAACCATAGGTCTGGGGATTACTGATATTTTGGGGGGCATCCAAAAAGCCCTCTGTGTGGAGGTTTTTATACACAGATACTGATACCACCCTGCTTGCTGGATAATGTGTCCGTATGAGGCACATTCAGTATTATTTATATGTCTTTAAGTTGCTTTCATTTCATAAATATCAGATACACATAAAAGTTAGAAACTACAGAGGGCTTAAAAAAATTACTCAGCCATACCAGGCAGTGTCGACATCTTGGTGTAGACATTTCTATCTGTACGTCTACAAATCCAGTTACAAAGCCTGGGTTTACAGGCTCTGGAGACTAATATTTTTGAATTCAGATCCTGCTCAAATTATCAGCTCATATATTTTGGAGACTTTGACCTCTGTAGTCTTCATTGTCATTATACACATAAAGGGGATAATATTAATAAGTTTCTCTGAGAATTTCTGGGGAGTAAATAAATAACATGTTTAGGTGTCAGGCCCAGTAAACATGTAATACATGCTAAGTGTCAGTTTTAACATATTTAAAATGGGGTCTTAAATGCATATACCAGTGTTTTTGAATCTTTTCCATCTCAAGGCACACTTGAACCTGTAGGTAAACTTCCTTGGCATACCTAAATTATGTTGATCCAAAAAAGAGAGAGAAAAAAAAGAATATACTTACGGGCAGCATCTGTGGCTTAATGAGTAGGGCGCCAACCCCATATACTGAGGGTGTTGGGTTTGAACCCGGCCCTGGCCAAACTGCAACAAAACAATAGCCGGGTGTTGTGGCAGGCACCTGTAGTCCCAGCTACTTAGGAGGCTGAGGCAAGAGAAGTGCCTTAGCCCAAGAGCTGGAGGTTGCTGTGAGCTGTACTTCCTGTGCTTTGAACTTCTTTCAAAAATGATTTAATTAATGATCTTTAAGAATTTTTGTGGCACACCGGTTGAAAATCACTGGTCTATACCTTCAGACATACATCATCTCTTAACTTAGTAACATGTTGTGAATACCTTTTCAGACCAATTAATATACAATCTTTTTAAATTAAGGAGGACTAAAGATGGGTTTCTGCTTCCTTGCTGGAATACAGGCTTCAGGTGGGGAAGGGTCAGGGCAGCTTAATATGCTGCTCCATTCCCAGTACCAGGCACAATGCCTGGCCCTTAATAAGCAGTTCTGTAACCATCACTCACTGCTATACGGACTTGAAACTAGGCACATCATAAAGTCAAGATGGTAAAAGTTCTGGAAATCAAAGTTGGTACAAATGCAAAACAATGAGGTCATTGGATTTTATCCCCTCTTAAAAAATCGCAACTTGGAAAGACGCGTAAATCCTCAGATGGTATGACGTTCAGTAATATCTTGGGAAAACACCTACACTTTCAGAAACAGAGTTTGGAATGATTTAGTGGAGAGGGGACAGATAGAATTGAAGGGTTAGATGCAGAAATAAGTAAATGACAGATAGATAGATGTGTGTCTATGTGTGTGCAAAAACCAGGGCTGGTCTCAAGCCCACGGTTTTATCACCTGCGTTCTACGTGGAGGTTTAGTCAAGTTCAATACTCACAACATGCCTGTAGCACTCAGC
Organism: Galagoides demidoff; assembly: GCA_963574575.1. Classification (NCBI taxonomy): domain Eukaryota; kingdom Metazoa; phylum Chordata; class Mammalia; order Primates; family Galagidae; genus Galagoides; species Galagoides demidoff. The sequence continues at coordinate 6,216 of CAUYQV010165337.1, read as the reverse complement.
TGAACTGAATGCATTTTGGGTTTGAAAAATTCTTTTGAAATTAGACTGTGTTTTCTAATCTCAAAAAAATTGCTGGTTGGATGGTTTTCATTTCTTTGCAAAATGACAAGTGATACTTCATTTTTAGCAAAAGGTTAATGTTAAGTCTCCAAACTTTATAAATTGTACTTTCTCCATAAAATAAACTATGGCACGCTGGTGTGCAAGATTAGCGAGAAATGTTCACACTGTCGAAAATAGATGGATTTTGCATTTCAAGGTGACAAGTGCAATGTCAGACCCAATCAATCGATCACTGCATAATTATTATTGCAAATGATCCATATCCATGCCGCAAACCTTAAGGGGAATTTAATGAAGCAGTAAGCACATCAATAATAAGATCTACTTTGGTCTCTATTAAATCTCATGATTCATAAATATCCTGGCATGTTTTATTCTTTCTTTAAATCCTGTGAAGGCATCTAAAAAAAGTGAATGCTTGAAGGCGACTATTTAACACTTCACTAAAGACAATTCTAAGGCTCTCAGTAAGACTTATTCTCAATATCGGATCCCTTTGCCCTTATAGGCTGACGCAATCCACCAGTCTACGGGTATATAGAGAATGGAGTTCCAATACAAAGTTAGAATTAAGGTATATATTTTCATCTCCCTTCTCCAGTTTGAATTTCTTTGAGGAAAGCTCCTACAAATAGTGGCTTAAGTAAGATCCAATGACTTTGAACAGAAGTGTTTCTTTTTGAAGAGACACAGGCAGGACCTTTTCTGACGACTCTCTTTGGTTTTTAGTTAGAAAAAGCAGCCTTCTCTGGGTAGGGCTGGCCTAGTATGTGTGCAAAAATGGGCAGGTTAGGTAACCTTTGTGTAAAGAAAACAGGACCCTTGTCTCTGGGTAGATGGAGTCCCAAGCTACCTACTACACCAGGCTTGGTGTAGGGAGCACGGACCATGATTCAGCTGAGGATGGCCTGTCTCAATCCCTTGGAACGGTCCCCCAAATGTACAATCCTGAACAGGAAGGTCACAGTCTGGTAATTGAAAAGGCTGAAATCCCTATGTCATTGATTACTGAGCATTAGCCCAATTCCAACATCAGGATGGAAAATGGCCCAGGACAGGCTTGGGAACAGAATCTGCATTTGGCTTTAATGGCAAACAAATACAATTAAAAAGAAAAAAAAAAAGTCACACTTTGACTACCTACCCTACATGCCTTAAAATCCTACTCCCACAAAAATTATCTTCGAATAACTTTCTTGTAACCCTTCCTTGTAGTCTTAACAACTGTCATATGATCTTTTCAAAAAGCATCGCTGTTCAGTAGTGGTCTCCTCCCTCTCTATGTTCTTGTCAGACAAACTTGGGTACATCCTTCTAGGAGCCTCTGTTTCTTCCTTTTAAAATTCTCTGATCTCACTCACACAATTGCTGCCATATTCAATAATTACTATCAACAAGATCCTGTAATCCTGTAATCCAGAGATTTCAGTAATTACTATCACCAAGATCCCATAATCCTGTAATCCAGAGATTTCTCACCATTACAAATGAATATTAATTTTTCCCCTAAATTTCTTCTCAGTGAGTAGCACATTCTGAAGCCTAACAGTACATCATAAACGTTTCCAAACTAGAGGACACTGGCTTGGTTTCTATCTGTGCTAGCTGCTACAGAAAGAATAAACTCCTGACCACAGAAGTGGGTCTTGCGTAGACCAAGAAATGCCTGCCTGAACAGCTCTGAGTATCTTAATACCAGGCACGCACCTGAAGGCATCATTTATTCCACTAAAATACGAGATCATGAGCTATTACACTCTTTTGAATGAAAACCTGAGAAAATAGTTGTATAAATGTATTTATACTTTTATATATACATGTATATGTATATATATACATTGTAAATATACATATACATTGTATTTATACATATACATGTATAAATAACTTTGAAGTAGATATCTTTATATGAAACATCGTTTCCTCTATCACTGAGTATTTCCTTGAGAAATAATCCTTTCTTGGGCCATAAAGTATAAGTCATTCTCTTTAAAAATAATACTTATAGTTACAAACTAACCTCTGACAATATTCACTGGTTTGGATTCATAAGCTCTCAGTATATTACCCTTTATCAAATTTCTCTCAATTTGACAAAACATGTTATTTTAGTTTGCTTTCATTTGATAATTGGGGAGGATGAACTCAATGTCCTATTTTTTATAGCCATTTGATACTTTTCTGCTCTGAATTTTCCATTTTTTAATACTTATTATTTTCTTCAATACTACTTATCACAAAATATATTAAAAATTTATTGTAAAAGGATAGGCAAATAAATCATGATGCATCCAAATACTAAAAAAAAAAAAAAAAAAAAACTTTAAAAATTCCTATTTTCCAAATGACCACTAATATTAGAAAACTCTGATGAGATAATTTGTCTGGAAATATGTTTATATTATGATTACAATTTTGGAGGTGAAAAGATGTTTAATTAAATTCATATACTGATTTTTTTAATGTAGAAATATATCAAAATATTAATAGTAGTAAGTGATAGGCTGAGGTTATTTTTCTTATTCCTAGACCCATTTTTTTATAATGTCCAAGAATGACTTTAATTCACAGAAAGAATCAATGTTCTTTTTCTTTTTATTTATTTATTTTGCAGTTTTGGGCCGGGGCTGGGTTTGAACCCACCACCTCCGGTATATGGGGCCGGCGCCCTGCTCCTTTGAGCCACACGCGCCACCCTGTTCTTTTTGAAAAGAGAAACTTCTCACGAGCATTTTTTCTACCCATTTTTCAGCCCTCGGTATTAATTCTTTCCTTTAAAACAGAAACTTAAAAACTGCTTTGTCTTCGATTGTCTTTTCTTTCATTCCTCTTTAAAGCTTTTTTGCTTCCCCTCCTTTTTCTTTCCTTCCTCTGCCTGAGAGCTTTATTTAGTAATCGGATCGGGAACAAAGAACATAAAGTCTCACATTTCAGTGCAAAGTACCGAGCTAGGCACCGAAAATGGGTTTTATCATTTCATCTCTATTTTAAAGAGGGGTTAAATAAAGTGCCCCCAAAAGAACACACAGTAAAGAGTCTGCTACAAAACTAGTTTGCACCATGCCTGGCTGTCTCCAAACTCCTTGCTTTTGGAACCATTTACTACTGTAGCTAGGTAGAGGGGTATCTTCTGCTCTGAGCTCACCCACCCTCATCCTACATCCACACATATGCAGAAGATGTGGTCTGTATCTAGTTTCATTGTGATAACAGTGGTAAGAATGGTTATAGCTCACTCTTACCAAGTAGCCTGGCTGCCATCGATGATGTAAAGTACCTTGTTTGTAACATAAGCCTTGATCATCACAGCAACCTCCTGAGAAAGGTGAAAGGCCAGGGGACTTGCCGATTATTTCACAAGTGGTGAAACTATATCTAAACAACGCAGAGTCCTAACATGTGATGGTAATCAAAGTCGGATTTTTATGAAAGTGGAGACATAGCACGAAGTTAACCAGACATTGTTCCCTGCCTTCCTTACTGCTGTAACTGATCACCGCTCAATGGCCCTCTCTTCTCTGTAGGGATAAGACTTGTGACTTCCCCACTATGGCTATAGATAACATTGCTAGTGTAAAGCCTGAGACAGGTCTTTGTAGTATTTTTTCAGATTCTGCATTTCGGAGAGGGGACCACTGTCACCAACTGAACCCTTGTAAGTATAGGAATGGATTTAATTGGATTTAATAGCCCCAATACCCCACCTATAAAATCTCCCACCTGAGATCATAATCTTTGCTTCCTGACCCTATGAGTTCATCCTACACCAATCAGAAGACCCAGTTCCCTAGCCCTCTGCCCCCCCAAACTATCTTTACCAGCCTCTTTTCTCAAATTCTTGGGGAGACAGATTTGAGAAGTCCTTCTTGTCTCCTCACATGGCACTTACAATATTAAATCCTTTCTCTGATGTGAACCCTGCCATCTCAGTATATTACCTTCTCCTCCAACAGCGGGCAATGAACCCGGTTGGGCTGTAACGGTGATATCTCTTGTGAGCACTAATAAACTGGAAAAAAGAAGTAACCAACCAATAAGCCTGCTGCCTGTAAGCAATGGGCTTGACACCAGTCAAATGGCAAATTCAAACACTAATCTTAGACCCATTTTAAAGGAGGAAAAACTGAGGCTTTCATGCTAAGAATGGTAGAAGGGTAGAAGGGCCTGATTTTGAATGTAGCTGTGGCTCACTGCAAAGCCCATAATTTTAGCCATTATAACATCCTACATGCTCATGAGAAGAATGTTATTACCAGTACATTACAATTGATTTTATATGCGTACATGTGTGCCTACGTGTGTGATGCCATGTACCTTTTCATAAAGTATGCTACTTTTGGTTTAATTTTGCAAATGGAAGAATGGCATACACGTTTTTGCCCCTTTCATTGGTTGAAAACAGTGACGCCTTCAAGGGAAGTGTGAACCTATCATGTATACAGGGGAAAAAAAATCCCTCTTGTATTATTCTCTATCTTCCATTAACTAATTGTGTTCCTGTTCCCATCTGTAGCACTTGCCTCTTTGATTAGCCTTTTAATTTAGTGCATTAACACTCTCTTTACTTAAATGCTCCATCACTGAGCTCATTTAAGTCAAATGCCCTTGAAGACACTTGAAATCCTTAACAACATTTGCTATTATTAGACTGTCTTGTATTTCTGCCCCTCGACCCGAAGGGCTCAGTTTACTGGACAAAGCAGATCACTGTTGTGCTATCGGGTATTCAGGGATTTCCCATACTTTCTCCCAGACTCCGCAGGAGACCTCAGCGTTCCAACGGTATTTTAGGTATTTTACACTTTACGAGTTTCTCCCTTCTAGGTCTCCCTATTTCTCTGCCTCTCATCAGAGTTTTTGGGTGAATGTGCACTAGCAGCTGCTGACTCGGCATATCTGAAGGGCTCCTCGCAGGGGTTGGAGGATGAGGCATATTTGAAAAGAAAGATCAAATCTGAACACAGAGAAGTGCTGTGTCTCATGTACATGTGTGCTTGAATGCCACGCGTGGTAGCAGAGTCAAACTGGGTGGAGTTTGGCTATTTGTAGCAGGTGAAGAGGTGCTTAGACTCCTAAAAGGAAAGAGACTATATAATTCTCTAATAATTCTCAATTAAAATATTTTTGAAAAATGCTGACTCCCTTACTTCTCTCCCCCACTCCCCAGAGGGTCCTCTTCCTCTGGCTTGTGCTCTTTTTGCCACCATTTCTCCCTCACATCCTCCTACCTCCTAGCATAGCAGTTCTCAACTTGTGCCCGTAACAATGGGGCAATCAGGAAGGTTGGGAACCACTGTGACCCAGCAGCTTCCTAGCTGAGAAGATATCTTCTTGGACAAGTCTCTCCTGAAGTCGCTGCTCACAATTCCCCTCTCATTACTCCATTACCCAAGCACCCTTTTTGTGTCAGTCTCAGCCCTCATCGTAAGCTGTCTTAGAAGGTTTGTTTATTTGTCTAGCAAGCATCTGTTGTTTTTACCTCACCAGCCTTCATTTCTCCTTCTGGTAACAACTCTAATATTTCCTGGGAAACCACCATTTCTCCACACTCAGTCCTTTTTTCTCTGAAGCTGAGCATAATTCCAGATTTCAAACAATGAGTATTTTCCCCGGGCTTGGACGTTCAGTTTCAGGGTTTAGTTCAGGGTTACCTAGGGGACATAATCCACCTGCAACTGAACTGACCTTAGAAATTTTTGTGGAACCCATTACTTCTTGGGTGAATATGAACAATCCGCTGGGGCTGCTATAGCTACAAGATGTCTGCTGGAAGCCAGTAGTGGCCACCTTTGTCACCTTGTGGGAGAGACACAGTGGAAGGTGGATCAGAGAAACTGAGTCAGCGTTTCGGTGACACACCTTGATTACTTGCGTCTCCCTGGGCTGGAATGTCTACCATCTTTGCACTTCTCAGATATGGGAGCCCATATATTTCCTTGAATTACCATTAGTTCTACAACTATGAGTCTTAGCTAACACACTTTATTTACTACTTTTGCTCATTTGTTACAACTTGGTTTGTGTGTTTTCTTTTACCTGTATAAGTTCCATGAAGACTGAGATCTTATGTCCCTGAATCACCAGAACTTAACACAAACAATATCTGATACATGAGAAGCTCTCAAATATTTCAAGCAAGTGAATGGGTTAAAA